>CM061225.1:17867543-17891092 GCA_030844895.1 Ambrosia x helenae | reverse complement strand
CCAATTCAAGGATCTGGCACAGGCTTTCACACCCTACCCAACCGTACCTACATACTACCCAATGTCCTATATAGCCCCCATGTCATTAGAAACCTTATTTCAGTAAGACGCTTTACTCGTGATAATAATGTATCTGTCGAATTTGACCCTTTTGGCTTTTCTTTGAAGGATCTCGTCACTAAGAAGACTCTTTCACGCCATAATAGCACCGGGGATCTCTACCTTTTCACACCACCTCAACTTCCACCTCAAGCCTGCTTCATCACTTCCACCTCTTTACCATGGCACGATCGTCTTGGTCCACCCGGGAGCTCAAGTCTTAGATATCTTAAGTCGTAATTTCATTTTTCATGTAATAAAGACAATTTGTCTACTCTTTGCAATTCATGTCAACTTGCTAACAGTAAAAGATTGCCTTTTTATGATTCCAATTCATTCACATTTGCACCTTTTGATATTATACACTGTGATCTTTGGACATCACCAATAACAGTATAAATACTACATGGTCTTAATTGATAATTTTTCAAATTTTGTTTGGGGTGTACCCACTTAAATAAATCAGAAACCTTCCCAACTTTTTCCAAGTTTTCACCAATTAATACAAACTCAATTCCATATAGAAATCAAAAAACCTTCCAGTGTGACCTCGGAGGCGAGTTTGATATAACATGCGTTTAAAAGCTTCGCCTCTCATCATGGCTTTTGTTTCGCTTTTCCTGTCCTTAAACATCACCTCAAAATGGTCGTGCCGAACGCATGATTCGCCGACTCAATGATGTCATTCGAGAGCACTTCTTATCCATGTTCACCTTCTACCCTCCTTTTAGGTGGAGGCGTTACACACGGCTGCCTACCTCCATAACATCCCTACCCATCAAAAGGTTGAACTTCTTACACCCCTACCTTTGCCCTTTATCTACGCCACCCTGACTATACTCATCTCCGAGTGTTCGGGTGTGCTTGCTTCCCAAACACCTCCGCCCACTTCTCCACACAAACTTCATCCCCGGGCTTATTCAGTGCATTTTCCTTGGTTATCCCCCGATTTCTGAGGGATACCGATGCTTTGATCCTCCCACCGGCAGAGTCCATATTTCTCGACATGTCACGTTTGATGAGCATGTCTTCCCACTACACCATACCACAGCCGAACCACCTCCTATAACTTCCTTGACGACCCACCTCCGCTTAACTTACCCTTCCAATTTCCCATTACTCGGGATTCCCTACTACACCATACCCCATCACCTACTCTCGTAGGCCCAAACCTCCCATGCCAAACCACCCTAACCACCCAATCCACTCGGACACTTCACACCAGCCATCGGCCCAACACAATCACCACCCAACGGCCCACAACCTAACACTCCACATCCACCGCCTACCATTCCTCGGCCCGACCAGCCCACTACCCATCAACCGGCACCTCACACCCCCACAGTTTGATTCGGCCCATTCACTTCCTCACACTAACCATACACCCCATGACCACTCGTTCTAAATCTCGTACCAATCAGCACCCGGCTGCTACTTTCACTACCACCACCATTTCACGGTCCCAAACACATATGCCAAAGCCATAGCCGATCCAAATTGGTCACGTGCCATGCAGGCAGAATTTTATGCTTTATTGGAGAATGAGACTTGGGACTCGTTCTCGCCCTACAGATCGCCCAATTATTCGTTGTATGTGGTTGTTCCGACACAAGTTTCATGTGGATGGGTCGTTGGAACGATATTAAAGCTCGTTTGGTGGTTAACGGTACTTCGCATACTGTTGGTATTGATGGTGATGAGACATTTAGTCCGGTTGTAAAACCGACCACTATTCGCACTGTTTTGTTTCTTGCAGTTTCCAGGTCATGGCCTATTCACCAATTAGATGTAAAGAATGCATTTTTGCACGGGGAGTTAAAAGAGACTGTTTTCATGCATTCAGCCTTCGGGTTTTGTTGATAGACGATACCACATTTGGTCTGTGTCGTCTGAAGAAGAAGTCGTTTATGGGCTTAAACAAGCCCCTAGGGCATGTACACCCGGTTCGCCAATTATATTACTTCCCACGGTTTTTTCGTCGTAGCACCTGCGATCATTCTTTGTTTATTTATAGGTGCGACCCTGAAAATGTGGCTTACATATTGCTTTATGTCGATGATATTGTTGTTAACAGCTTCTAATGATGCTTTTCCTACGCGAGATTATTGGTACACTATCACGGGAGTTTGTTATGATTGATTGTGGGCGACTACATCACTTTCTGGGTATTCAGGTCGATCACCAGGAAAAATGGCATTCTTTCTTTCACAAAAACAATATGCAAGGATATAATCTCGCGTGCTGGTATGACTTCCTGCAAACCTTGCACCCCCCAGTCGATCTCTCGTCCAGACTTAGTGCCACGAATGGTTCTCCTTTTTCAGATCCTACGTTATATCGTAGTTTGGCTGGTGCGTTGCAGTATTTAACCTTCGCTCTGCCTGATATAACTTATGTCGTTGCAGCAGGTTTGTTTGTTTATGCATGACCCTCGGGATACTCATTTTGCATTTATCAAATGGATTATCATATACATACAAGGCACGGTTGATTATGGGATACGTATGGTTAAGTCGACCACCAACTCGTTGGTGGCTTATCAGACGCGGACTGGGGTGGTTGTCCTGACTCGAGACACTCGACTAGTAGTTACTGTGTGTTTTTGGGCGACAATCTCTTATCTTGGTCTTCTAAACGTCAACCCACGGTCTCTCGCTCGAGTGTTGAAGCTGAGTACAGAGGCGTGGCAAACGCTGTCGCTGAAGCAGCTTGGCTAGGTAATTTATTATTAGAGTTACACACGCCACTTCGGCAGGCCACCGTAGTTTATTGTGATAATGTGTCCGCGGTATACTTGTCTCATAATCCAGTGCAAGATCGACGCACAAAGCATATTGAAATTGATGTTCACTTTGTTAGAGAAAAAGGTTCGTGTAGGACACATACGCATGCTTCACGTGCCTTCAGCCTTACAGTATGCAGATATCTTCACTAAAGGGCTCTCCAAATAGTTGTTTCAGTCTTTTCATTCCAGTTTGAGCTTTTGTCCTACACCCGCTCAAACTGCCGGGGAGTATTAGCCGATTATTAAGCATTGCATTTATTAGTGTGTATATTCATATTATTTAGATTTACTCCCTTGTATAACTGTGATATTGTTACCATATTATCTCTAGGGTTATCTCTTGTACTCTCCCCTGTATAATGGGGCTTTGTTATTCAGTAATACACACAGAGAATTAAACCAATTACAATATCCTTTATAGATGAGAATGATACCTATTCCTTAGTAGTCGGTAGTCTTGCTTATACTCAGGTCTATATGCGTCCAGATATCACTTATGTCACTGGAATGCTAGGCCGCTACTTAACTAATCCTGGCCATGATCATTGGAAAGCAGCTAAGAAAGTGTTAAGATATCTGCAATGGACGAAAAACTATAAACTGACTTACAGAAGATGTGATAATTTAGAAGTGGTTGGGTATTCTGACTCTGACTTTGCCAAATGCAATGATGATACAAATCCACTTTGGAATATCTTTATGTTAGCATGTGGACTCATTTCATGGAAGAGTCATAAATAGAGACCTACGGAAGCATCCACAATGATGGCAGAATACATAGTTGTGTACAACGCTACCTGTCATGGGATGTTGATTAGAAATCTCATCACTCGACTCAAAATTGTTAATTCCATTTCTACACCATTGAAGCTTTATTGTGATAACTCAGCCGCCATTAGTTTCTTGAACAGTAACAGTTCGAATGGCGCTGGTTATTTCTTGGATACAAAGTATTTGTATCGAACATATAAGTACTAATGATATGCTTTCAGATCTAATAACTAAAGGTCTCCCACATAAGGTATTCGAAGATCACATTTCGAAGATGGGACTGACTAATGACCTAGTTTAGAAGCATATGTACTTATTGACCACTTATATTTACTTATGACTTATGAATAACAACTTATGTTTTTCCTCATTATGATTTGTTTGTCTATTACTATGTAAAGCTAATATAATGACATAAAGATAATAACGTAACAAATCAACAACTAAGGGCATAACTTAATTGATCTAACGTTAAGTTTTAAATTTGCATTGTAGTATGATTATGGGGTTCTAAGTTGAATATCGACTTCACGACTGTATTTCTCTACTACAGTTTGGGGTTTGGAACTAAAATGAGTATTAACCTGTCGAGACTTATGTAATGCTCATAATAAATGATTACTCGGCTAAGTGGGAGAATGTTGGAATAAATATACTTAAGTTTGTATATTTATCGATAGCCATTATAATCATTTATATAATCATGATCAATTATTAATATTATTCTAAATATCATAAATAAGGAGAGATTACTAGGGTTTAGAGGTTGACACAGAATTACTATCAAAACACCTAAAACTTACGGTCCTCTATGTTTCTCTCCATAGCCGATTCTTCATCAAGAATCATAATCCATCATAACTAAATATCCTAAAGGGAACCCGAACACTCTAACAATCATGTCGACCTCAACGATCTCAGCATC
This sequence comes from Ambrosia x helenae, assembly GCA_030844895.1. Taxonomy (NCBI): domain Eukaryota; kingdom Viridiplantae; phylum Streptophyta; class Magnoliopsida; order Asterales; family Asteraceae; genus Ambrosia; species Ambrosia x helenae. The sequence goes on along the minus strand of CM061225.1, from coordinate 17,886,512 downwards.
AGTAGTAGGTCTCACGAATCTCTCAGGTACATGTTTATTGTTTTCCATTACATACTTACAAAACTGATCAACAGATAAACCCCAAGTGATATATTTTATGTAAAGTAACAATCAAATACAAATGGGCTTAATTGACTAAACATAAGAAGTGAGGGGGGGGATTTGAATTTTTTTTTTTTTCCCATTTGCTTAAATATGATTTCTAGATGAATAATACAAAAAAAAATTAAAAAAATTTTAAACGTGATTTCGTCATTAGTGTAATTACAATAGTTTACATTGCTAGAATAATTACGTAATTACTCTACAAAAGTAATTACGTAATTACTCTATACTAATATTTTTAGATTTCATTAATAAAATACATGTTTAAAATTTGGAAAAAAATCAAAAATAAAAAACATACCGTCCTTCACTTCTTACGTTAAGGGCTATTTGTAGGATAAAAAACCATTTGTACAAGAACCTTCCTCGTTTTATTGTGTAATTATAACTGATATAGATAGTTTCCCTTGTCCGGATTAATTTTGACAAGTTGTCACAAATTGTCAAACGAGTTTCGAATATGATTGTTATTTAATTAAATTAAACAAAATCAAAATGTAGCAAGAACAAACTAAAAATAATTGATAAGCTGTTAAATATTTTGCTTTGTTCTAATGAGCGATCCAAGGCAGCGAACATCGGAACTATCTCCGGCCAATGAAGACCGACAACCACAAGGTTATGTTAAGTTCTATGTTACCAATCTACCAGAGAGATGCAGCGGGAAAGACGTTAAAGAGGCTTTTGAAATTTTTGGGGAGATTATGGGGGTTTACATGGCAAGGAAAAACGACAAAGAAGGTTTGAAGTTTGGTTTTGTTTCTTTTAAGAACGTGAAATATAAAAACGAGTTGGAAGACAGATTGGGTTCCATAAAGATGGGTGACTATAAGCTACGGATCAATATTGCCAGGTTACAAAGGAAGGAAATCTTGATGGGAAATCTGTTGAGGACAAAAGGGATCCTAAAAAGAGGAAAAGGTTGAGGCCCCTAAAGGTAAGGAAAATGCGGTTGACACTAGTGGTAGCCGGGTTTCGGGAGATAGTGTCATTGAGAAGTTACTTGGTAGGAAGATTTCTGATCCCAGGAACAAGACCATTGTGCTACCAGATGATACTTTGGCGCATGATAACATTCACGGGAGGGTGATCATTGCTAGAATGGCAAGTTTTGACTATCTTAGAAGGCTTGTCGAGATACTCAATCAGTTGACGATGAGAGGGTCACATTTTCCGGTACATAGGAGGGATGTTTGTATTGATCACTTTTGAAGACATTAAGAAGGCCCAAGAGTTCAGGACAAAGGCGGTCGTCTTGCTTGAGGTGTTCAAATCGGCCAATGTATGGGTTGGCCAAACTATCCCGTACGAGAGAATGGCCTGGCTGCACATTCAAGGTGTTCCTCTTCACCTTCTTAATAACGATTTGCTTATATAATCGGATTGCGGGAAAATATGGGAAGATCATGAAGTATGCTCAACATGACTGACTTGATGCCTACATCTCGTTCGATTATGTCGGGGTCTTAGTTTCGGAAGGCCATAGGATTCAGGATGAAGTTAAATTACAATGGAGAGGTGAGAAGTATAAGATATGGATTGAGGAAGAGAGCGGCGATTGGGAACCGGATTTTTTGGTTAAGAATCACAAACAGTTAGAGGATACAAAAGTTGGGGAAGTTCAGGCCGGCGATCTGAAAGTTACCGTTCAATCGCCGGAAAATTCAAAAAGTGATTCAGATATAGAAACTAGCTTTGATGGGGCACAGATTGTCAGGGGAATTAATGCTAATGGTGAGATGTCAGGGAAGATTAATGGAGTTGATACTGTTTTAGAAGATCTTTCCTTTTTGCATGGGAAGGAAATTAATGGGGGACATCCAAGCATTGATGGCAGATTGACTAAAGACTTTTCTCAGAAGTCAAATAATGTTTGCCATAAAAAAGATGCTATAAGGTTTAAAAAGAAGGAAGTTGGCTCACAGTTTACAAGGCCCAGAATGTTATCAATGGACACCAGGCCTAGTGCGCATAAAAGGCCTCGTGTGGATTTTGATCCTAATGGGTTTGATCCTATTGGGCTTGATGCCTTATTGGGTCTAAATAATGAAAAGGGTGATAGTTTTATGGGGAAGATGGATAACAGACAAAAGGAAGCATACGCTGAGGAGCAAAATGAATCTGTTAAACAAACAATCAACGATTTTTACTCGGCTGACATGGAGAAGACTACTGTTACAGTGGATGAGAAGGTTACCCTTGAAAACCTGGTCGGTAAAAAGTTGATCTGAGAATCGGTTATTAAGGATGTTCAACAGACAATTGAGCTGGGTGTAAAAGTGGGAGCATAACTCGATGGGTTTATTTCTCTTGTTCGAGATACGGTGGAGAAAGAAGGTGTTCAGTCAGGTAAAATATGAATTTCCTCTCGGTCAATGTTAGGGGAATTCGGGGGATTGGGAAGTTAGGTAGAGCAAAAGTATGAAGGAAAATTATGGGGTGGGCTATATGGCTATTCAGGAATCAATGTTATATGGGATCACTCAGTTCGATTGTTTTGGTATTTGGGGTGGGAGAGATGTAAATGGGAGGAGGTGTAATCTAGTGGTAAGTTGGGTGGCTTATTAAGTATTTGGAACCCAAAACTTTTGAAGAAGACGTCCACCCTTTTGGATAAGAATTTTATTCTAACAACAAGGGCCTTGGTTGAAGATGGGTCTATTTTACGCATTCTTAACATTTATGCTCCTTAGAAAGTTGGTCAGAAAATAGAATTATGGGCGAAAATTATTGATATTATTAGTAAAGGTCATGGCATGTGGGTTCTTTTGGGAGATTTCAACGCCATTCGGTTTCCAGAAGCGAGGCTTAATTCCAGATTTAATCCTTTGAGTGTAGCTGATCTTAACGCTTTCATTGATGAAGTTGGGTTGGTGGAATATAGCACGAGAGGGAATAAATTTACTTATTTGGCCAGGAAAGATAGGGGTTTTAAATTGAGTAAGATTGATCGCATTTTTGTTTGTGAAATTCTTTTATCAGGTGGCCTTTGGTGTGTTTAAGGGTGCTTCTAAGGATTATGTCTGATCACTGCCCTTTTTACTTTCGGTGGTTGATTCCAATTTTCGGCCTAAATCGTTTAGATGGTTTAACTCGTGGTTGGATAGGGATGGATGTAAGGAGGTAGCTATAAAAGCGCTTGGTGAATGTTAGTTTGATGACCCTCCAGATCGATGTATCAAGAAAAAACTGAAGTACTTGCGGGGTATTCTTAAAAGATGGTGGAAGGAGGTTCTTGTAAAAGAAGGGGAAGATTTATAGGGAATGAAAGAGGAGATTGAAAGGCTTAAAAACTTATGGAAGATATGGATCTAGAAGATGAGGAGGTATGGGTTTGGGAAGAGTGTAAGAAAGGGGTTGAGCATCAAAATCTATGTTCTATCAAAGATCTAAAACAGAAGTCGTGGGTTAGATGGGCTATGGATAGGGACAAAAATTTTGCTTTTTTCTATAGAATCAAGTAAAAAACGGAGATTCCTGAAAACCCGAGGCTACTCGCAAAATAAAAAGTGTAAAGACGACACCCCTTAAAAAGGAAAAAAAAAAAAAGAGACAAAGCAATAAATTTGGAGGACAAGAAAAAGCTTCTCAGGGACAAAAATGTGGATAAGAGACAAAGAGTACAAGCTACAACCACAACCTTGTCTCCCACATGCAAATCTTCAAAGGGACATGTTTGCCTATTTGCCTATAAATAGCAAGCTCACCTCAACCATTTGGCATCCCTTCTTGTGCCTTCTTGGGGCCGACTTCCAAGCTTGTTCCATAGCTCGTGGGGTCTTGTGGGAGGCCTTAGGGCCCTCCTAACATACTGATGTCGTGTGGATTAGGTCTTTTTAAAACGTCCTTTTTAAAACCAACACTTTCTCGAAAGAAGTGTCAAGGCTCGGTGAAAAAGGGTAATTAAAGGTGACCTTCAAATTAAAACATTTATCAAAGTTTTAAATTTGTAATAGTAAAAAGATATATGTTAACTAGTCTAAACCCACGATAGGCAAGTGGACCTATCAAGCGTAGTATAGGTAATAGCAAGTACCGAGTATCGAACCCTAAGATACGACTTCCCCTACTCAGTTTCAAGTTGCTTCACTAAAATCAAAGATAAAATAAAATAAAAGAAAGAGAGTGAGAGTGACCAGAGTAAAAATCAATACCGACACGAAGTGCTGCTTCGGGATCCAACTTTATCTTGGGACGGATTAATAGTAATTAGTTAATTAAAGTGGTGTGAACAAGTGCGCACTTATGCTTAATGTGGAGTTGCTACAGTATTCTCCAGAGGTGATTGTTATCACAAAACAAGCTGTGTTCTTGTGTTAAAGTGAGGGTCTCCCGAACTGGTAAGCTCACCTCTAAATACTGACAAACAGACAACTAAAGACTGTGTATACCTAACCCTGAATGATCCACCTCCCAATACTGCAATAATGACATCTAGACACTTAAAACTTTTATGGACAACTTGCCGGTGGCTGGAGCATGACCGAACAAGAAATGTAAGTCCAGAATCCTCTCCAGGGTATCAAACACACCCTATCGAGTGCGGAAAACAAGATTGAGTGTAAGAACAAAAGAAGAAACAAAACAATATATTATTAATAACTTCGTGTCGAATGCTTCGATCGCACACGGCTTCAAAGAACCGTCTGGTACGATCTCTAGGAACCTTGCAAACGAGAGAACTCATCTGGTGCAAGGTTCGCACAGGGGACTACATGGTTACAAAATTGAAAAATAGGTGCACCTACAAAGAACTAAACATGACAATATATAGGAGCCTCTACCCAATTGGCCCACATGGCCTGACCCAAGCCCAAACAAAAACTAAGCCCAATAAATATAAACGTATTTGATAAAGACAAGCATAAACCTGTACAATTTTAGGGCCTTACAATATCCCCCTAGGTTTATGCTGTCTTTATCATGGCTCAGTAAAAGAAAATCTTCAGCCGATGATCTTCAGTCTTGGGTCTTCTCTTTTAAAGGCCCAGCAGTGAACGAACCCACTCTCTATAAACCTTCAAACTCCAATCCGCATCCATGCTATACATCCCCGAAAGAGTGCCGATGAGTTCTCAAGTCACTGTTGTGTTCCCGGATGAATACTGTTCTCGAATGATGAAGAGGTTCTCGAGTGACCAGATGGGTTCTCGAGTGCCGGTGCGTTCTCGACTGACTGTTGTTCTCGAATGTGCACGATGTTCTCGAGCGAAGTTTCCGTTCTTGAATGAAAGACGAGTTCTCAAATGATGTTTCTCTTTTCACTCAACCAAGCAGTAGATAATAAGCAAAGAACGAAAAAATATGGACGAGTAATGCGTCCATCTAATCCCAAAACTACATTAGCCACTACCCCAAAATGCAGCCTCTAGTCCCATATCAAATCCCAATCAAGCAAGCATTATTCTTCATGAACCCGAACCATTTCATAGATGAAGATCGCCCAAAAATATGCTTCAATGGCCATAACCTTATGAACCGGAGAACCTCTCTTTCGATTAACATACATCCCCAAAAATATGCAAAACTTCTTCTTTTGATCTTCGTGTTGATACCGAACTGAGCCTTCCAAGGACTACATAGGCTCTGATACCAATAGTAAGTCCATAATCCTCTTCGGGGTATCAAACACACCCAATCGAGTGCGGAAAACAAGATTGAGTGTAAGAACAAAATAAGAAACAAAACAATATATTATTAATAACTCCGTGCCGAATGCTTCGATCGCACACGGTTTCAAAGAACTATCTGGTATGATCTCTAAGAACCTTTCACACGAGAGAACTCGTCTGGTGCAAGGTTCGCACAGGGGACTACATGGTTACAAAATGAAAAAGAGGTGCACCTACAAATGAACTAAACATGACAATATATAGGAGCCTCTACCCAATTGGCCCACATGGCCTGACCCAAGCCCAAAAAAAAACTAAGCCCAATAAATATAAATGTGTTTGATAAAGACAAGCATAAACCTATACAACTTTAGGGCCTTACAGTGGGGCTAACCATTCTAAATATGCTCTCATAGTCGATTGTTGTAGCTTAGGCACCCGCAAGTGCTAAGGTTTGACCAAGAGTCATTTATTTGACTCCTTAGCGTGATTGGAACCTTTAGGTCCCTGCGACCCTGATGTATGCATTTTAATTGCTTAATTTGCTTAGAATCAATTTCGTGCACCATGGTGCCTACTGGATTTGGTTATTATTATTACGACTTCCCGAAGGCTATCTCCCACGCCTATCGTGGGTTCAGTTTATATTTGATTTCGGCTAAAAGCTTCCCATAACTCTAAAGTTTCATCGGGAAGCATCGAGTCTATTGCCTACTCTACCTTTCCTTATTCTTGACATCGCTTTTCACCTTTTATAGTGTTTTCACCTATTAACAGGCTTAGTTAGATTACGTGTTTCTCTGGGTTTATGTGGCAGTGACTTCGCCACTTGACCCATTTGAACTTTTATTGTTTGGCCTAGCCATCACTAAACTAGTTACGCGTTCGCTTTATCGCTATCCGATTTGTTAAGTTCAGGAATAGCTCATTCATAAGAGTTTTCGGTTGAAAGTAAACTTAAGTTCCTTAAGTCACTTACTATAGTTTGTCATTCAACCCAACAACTACGACTTCCGATGAGTTTCTACACACCGTTCCCCAAATTTTGGGTTTCGATCTGTTAGATGAATAGAAGTCTACTTCTTGTGCTAACTTAGATAATGGCCCTAACATGGGCTGGTGCTTCGCATTCAATGATACATGTCATTTAAGATTCATAATTGATTCCCTGATAAATTCTTAGGCCGTTAATTCAATGTATAGCGTGGCTTGCCTCCTTTAGCCTAGAATTCTCATTTCTAAGGCAAAGATCGTGGCATTTCCGATTCAAGCCATTATCGCTCCTGAGTTACCGTCTATTATGAGGTTTTTACGTTCGGATTTATACTATTATTTTACCTCACACCCTAGTTTTGCGGTGATACTACTATACGAATCATGACAACGACTTGATTTAAGCGCTCGCGGATCACCTTGTATATATTACGCTTTCATGGTTAGTATGATTCATGGATTTCCTCCATTTAAGTTTTCCAGATGGCATTTAGCCCATGCCTTGTGTACCTTAAAGTGCATTAGTATTTTTCTGCTCGATTTTAAAGTGTGAGTTTCGACTCAACTACTTCCGCGTGGACGGTTTTAAACCTAGGGTTCGCGACCCTTTCTAGTTTACATTTGTTTCTATTTAAGTCTTTCCTTTGTGTCTTGATTCGAGTCTTCCGACTCTTATATTTACTTAGAAATTACTTTGACTGCAACATCCCTTTTCACTTCCCGATGGGTTATCATATTTATTTGTTCAAAACACCTTGTTCTTAATGACTTCTTCGTCAAGTACTGACCTGTTCAGTGTATAATTCGGGTACTATGATCAGTCCCTCTATATTTGCGTCACATAGAGCTTATTGATTCTCATATCACCTTCGTGTTTCACCAAGAGGGTTCTTACCCAATTGTTTCTTAACCTTTTTTATTCTTGTGTTTGTTCAAGTAAGTTCAGTTACTTATGTTTTCTTTACTTAGCTTTAATGTGCATAGCGGTCTTATAGACCTCGTTTTGTTACTTATGAAAGCATTGCCTCCACTATAGTGATTCGCAGTAATCTATATATTAGCCTTTTACTTATCGGTTTAGAACAACATTCCAAGTTCAGTCAAGTGTGAATCATAGTTCACGCTTACCTCGTGGACTACTATTTTCAGTGGTTATCTTATTTAGTGTGTCGTGTAGTTCACATTCACCCGAAGGCTTTCACGGATTCTGTTATGATTTTCGTTTTGAGACTTGTCATGGCTATCCTATGATAAGCCAATCTTGTTTTTTTAAGCTTTACTCATTCCCTTGAACTGAGGTTCTAGTTGGTGTCTGATCCAACTTCGATTAGAATTCGAGTCTAAGTAAAATGAAAGCTTTGAATAAGCTTCAAGTTTACTTATAATTCAACCTTTAAACGAGGTTCAAATCTTACCTTTGTTGCACCTCGTTAGGAGGTTCATGTTTGGTATACGAGTTACCCCCGAGCATGATTCAGATTTGCTTAGGGTTTACCCTCAAGGTTTGACTTTTACTGCCTAGCTAATCCTTGACTAGGCCTAATTTGATTTACAGCTTAACCATCGGTTAAGACTTAGATTTGTTAGGGTTTAACCCCCAGTTAAGATTTGGTTGATTTCTGACAATTAACCCCCAACCAGGGCTTGTGTTTGGTTAGGAATCCACCTTTGGTTATGGTGTTAACTCGGTTATGACTTAACTTCTGATTAAAGTTTGAGTCATATCACAGTTTAATATTCGCTTAAGGTTCGAGTTGATAACGACCTAACCCTTAATTGAGGTCTAAGTTCGTTTACGGTTTATCCTCTTCTCGAGGTTCAAATGCGTTAATGATTAAATCCTTTGATTAAGGTTTAATTCCACTTACGAGTAAATTCTCGATTAATTGTCATAGGTGATTACGATACAACCCTCGATTGTGGTTCAAATCCATTAGGGATTTACCTTCGGTTATGATTCTGATGAACTTGTGACTAAACCTTGAATTAAGGTTCAAGTCTAGTTGTGGTTTAACTCTTGATTAAATTCGGGTGTGTTTATGACTTAACCTTCGATTAAGGTCCAGGTCTACTCAACTTGATTAAGGTTCAAGTCTAATTACGAACTGAATCTGTTTACGACTCAACCTTGATTAAGGTTCAAGTCTAATTCCGAACTGAATCTGTTTACGACTCAACCTTGATTAAGGTTCAAGTCTAATTCCTGATCTGTGTAACCGTTGTGGTAATACCTTTGGCTCTACGACCCCGCGGGTCGTTTATGCATCGGTTTTACATACCCGGTCTACCGGACCTTTAGTGGTTCGGCATTACTCCCGTGTTCTATGACCCCGCAAGTCATATAGTCGGAAGTTTCACATGCCCTGTTCTCCCGACCTAGTCCTTGCTACATGGGATATATGCATAAAGATCACAAAAAGCCCACGGTATCATGTGTTTTAGACTTACCTGGCCAGGGTAAGCAATTCGCACATGAAACTGGTGATCTCGTTGAGTTCGTCATGATACTTCCCAAATAAACAATTCCCAGTCACCTGTTTGATTTCATGAAATCTCTTTTTTTAATTGCTTTATTATGCTGATTTCGTTTTAATCGGATTGCATTGTTTGAACGTGTAATTCGTGCGTTTCCAAGTTTTTGAATTGTTTAAAGCACATCTCTCATGATTTATTTTAAATTGGTTTCATATTCATACATGATACATAACATTTCGACTAGGCTAAGATAACCTTGGAGATAAATTTCTTACCGGATTGGTGATCAAGTATCTCACGATGCTATTGCTTACTAAGTTGAGGTATTTCTTCCCGGATTTCTTAACCAAGCTTCAAACCGAATAACAACCTTTGGCTCTGAATACCACTTGTAACCCCTCGCCCCTAACCCATTTATTTCACGGATTTGAGAAGATAAAGACATGATTCAAATACTAGTCATTAACTACCAAACTATTACAAAACATGTTTATCTCAAAAACCGGATGAAGTTAAGTTTCCAAAACAACTATGACCATTAGCAAATGATTTAAAAACAGAGGAAACGATGTCATTTAGTTTGAACTACGCTACAATACGACCCAGTTCCTACAAAAATTGTTCAAAAGAGCGTGTTCGGTTTGGTTCGGTAGCTTAATCTTCCATCCGGACGTTCATCATACCTTCAACATGTCGTACAAGCATCATATAAGGTTAGTTAGTACTAGATAATCATTAAATTTGATCAACAAAGCAAAAAAAAAACCCATTTTCATGGTGAGCGGCCCGCTCACTCTTTACAGAAGCCCGCTCACTTGGACCTGCTGCTGATTTTCAACTTTTTTCCAGCCTAACGCTCGGTTAAGGCTGCGAATTCACTACCTCGGCCTCTACAATCCCTTCGGATTGCTTTTAGCTTGGTTGAACATGTAGGGATGCCTCGGGCTCTATAATCCGCTTTAGGGAATTGTCTATGCCTTGATCTTACACATCGATTGCTCGATGTTCATGAATTCACCCATTTTGACCCATATTATGATCAAGATGGTGACCACTATACACATGGTTATGTTTTGTCTAGTATACCATAGCCATTCGCTAAAGTATCATGTCTCGGACCTTATCTATGCCTCGCTAGTTTCTAGTCTACAACAATAATCATTCCCATCATATCTAACTACATCAAAAATTCTCAAAAATCCTTAAGTCTAACTTTATGTCTATCCTTAATACAAAATCAGCCGCATAATTTGTCATCAATATACTTTGTCAACAATACATCCAACTCGTAAACAACCCGGTTTCACGACTACTCGTGATTCCCAACATCTAATTTATTGCTACAACCCTCGCAAAGATATGGATTAACATCAAGCTATGATGATTGACTCGTAAATAGACTTACCCGGCCTATTCTTAACCTTCAACTAAAGTTGTTTTCCATTGTGTCGCATTCCAATTTGAGCTTCTTCTTAAAGCCCTCACAATATTGTTCTAACACGGATAACTACGTCTAACAACATATAACTTGGATATATAAACGAATTTAAAGTCATCGAGTGACCTACCTCGAGCGTGCTCCTATTATACTCAAAAGCGCGGCTCCAAGTCCTCCCGAAGCCTCATTTATTTACACCTATTGGTGAGTAACACTCAAGTCGTTAGGAACCTTTTCTTCGCATGATCACACAATCCTTGGTCATGTTTCTTTATTTGATCAAGTTTCTAGGTCCGGTTATTTACGAGATTAACCATTAACTATATAATTAGATGTCTAGAATCTCACTTAGACATTTCATCGAACACATAGTAGGCGTTATTTAACAAGCTATTTTTCTAAACCCCATAGGCTTTATGAAGTTTACCACTTTCTATCATATTCATGAATATTAGGCACTTTCATTACCCAAACCCTAATCATTCCATCTCATAGATTATAACAAACACGGATTTGTATCATTCTATGTTTTTCATGACTAAGAGCCAAAAACCCATTTTCCCCATTTCACCTCAAGAATCATCAACATAATTATAGTTGAAATTTATCATCTATATAACATTTTTAGGCATAAATTAAGGTTCCCATCACTAGGGTACCCTTCCAACATGAAAATTAGACAATCATACATTTGATTGATCTTTTAGTTTTGGCCTCAGTCAATCTAGTGTGTGAGGATAAAGCTTTTGAGTGTGTGTTTTTTGGGTGGAAATCGATCTCCAGGAGGTGGAGATGATTTCTTATTGTTATTATTTATTATTCATAATAATAACTTTGGCTCTTGAACATTTATGGTCCCACAAGTTTCACACAAGTTAATGTGGTTAAACCCACTAATTAAAGTAATTCTTATGATGGGTTTTAGCCTTGTTTAGCTAAGAAAGTTTACGAATAAGGTGCTCGGTTAATAAACCGACTATTGTTCAATTAACAAGGACATCAAAATTTCAAAATTTGGGGTGTTACACTCAAGGATCGATGGCCGATGATGTATAAACGGGAAAGAGACAAGGGTTGTTTTATCGGCGACAGGTTCAAACTGGTGGGGTTAGTTTTGTGCAGAATTGGCAAAGAGGTGCAGCTAGTGTTGTCAAAATTTCTGAAATGCGGGAAATTTTGGAAGTGGCTGCTTCTTTTTCTTATGCCAATGGTTCGGATAATTGGAAGTGGGACGACGGCCAAAAAGGCGAATTTTCAGTTTCCTAAGTTAAAGATTTGATACGTAAAGGCCGGGATGTGAACGCCCTTATCATTTTAAATGGGGGTCATGGGTTCCTTTAAAGATCAACTTATTCCTTTAGCGAGCAGATATGGATCGAAATCCTACTAGAATTGCCCTTCTTAGGCGAAAAGTCAACACTCAGGATTATTCTTGTGCGATATCCTTGTCGGGCGATGAGACCATGGATCATATTCTCATTCACTGCAGTTTTTGCTACAGGTGTATGGGCGCCAGTTGGGACTTGGTTTCATATTGGGCTGATTTCCTTTTCCTCTTTCAATGATCTAATTTCTTTTCATGTGTCGGCTGCGGTTACAAAAAGAGGTAAACGCCTTTTGAAGGGGATTATTATGACTACTTGTTGGGTTATATGGAGAGCGCGCAATAAGAGGATTTTCGATGGAGGATTCCTAAGGTTAGCGAAGTGGTGGCGTCTATCAAGTCCTTGTCTTTTTGCGGTTCGAAAGTTGGTCGTTGTATAAGTCCCTTCTATGGAAGGATTGGCTAAGTATCCGATGTATATTTTGTAATTTCTCCTTTTTGGCGGTCCTTGTTTTGAGGCCGCGCCGGTTTTAATGAAAGTTGCAGTTAAAGAAAATTGATTTTTTTTAGAATTAACTTTTATTAAACCACCAAAAACCAAAGGAAAGCTATCCCAAGGCGGGAAAAGCAAACTGAACACCACAAAAACTATACAAAGTTACATCAAATCAAACATATGCCACCTCTCCCAATCCACAACCCCTTGTTTAAACCTATGTTTATACCAAACAAAACTCAAGGACTTGATATCCGCAACTATCTCCACCACATTAGGGTCTTTATTCGAGAATATTTTTTCATTCCTAGCTCTCCACATCCTCCAACAGGCGATTATGATAATCCCATGTATAACCAACTTCCTATTCCCGGACGCACCACTATAGTCATGCATATCCACCAAATCTTTGACGTGAAATACAAAACTCCCCGGTATCCTGCACCAACTCGTAATCGCATTCAACACACCCGTAGAGATGCAACAGCCTGTAAGGGTATGCTCGACTGTTTTGTCAATTACTCTGACACCAAACACATGCTTGATTATCCACCGGAATGTTCCTTCGTAATAGAGTCGTCTTCGTGGAAGGCGATCAATAAAAGCATGCCACTTGAATATATTGCACTTGTTTGGAACCCATTTATTCCATGTAAATGCGAAACTTTCACTCGAACTCTGCTGTTCGCGCAACCAATTCTTTACAGCAGCAACCAAGAAACCTTCTGCTCGACCATCGGACCAAAGTCATCCATCTTGACTATCTTCCAAAGTGACCTGCATCAAAAGATCTTCTAGCACCTGTTTGGATTCCGATTCTGCAGCAGAAGCTGGAACCCGCAGCCAATCCCAACACAAAAACTAGTGTTTCCTTCGATAAACAATCGTCCAGCAACAACAATTCGCTTATTATTTTAGCACAAACAAAGTTGGAAACGTCTCCTTTAAAGGTTCCGCCCCCAACCATGTATCTAACCAAAATCTTATTTGTGTCCCATTGCCAACTTTCCCCTTAATCATTCTAGAAATGCCAACACCTTCAACCATGTGTTTATTCCAAAAAGTCACGCAATTCTTCCAAACACCCGTTATAGAATTATAACCGGAGCTAACCCCATCCACGACTTGACCCATGAATCGAATTGACCACTTTACGCCACATAGCTTGTTTGTCATTAAGGAACCTCCATAACCATTTAGCGACCAATGCATTATTGTTTATTTCTAGCTTTGCGATGCCCAAACCTCCATCTCGTATACTCTTTGTGGCAATATCCCACGAAACCCAACTTAATTTTTTCACTGCGTTTGACCCACCCACAAAACCGCCTCATTATTCCTTCCAAAGTTTGAATAACCTTCTTAGGCGCCTTAAAGAGGGAAAAATAATATGTGGGTAAACTATCAAGAACGGATTTTATTAACGTCAACCGGCCGGCTATAGACAAAGTATTTGCTTTCCATTTTGATAGCCTCTTCTTGAAAGTGTTCACCACCGATCCCAATTCGATATCCTATTCATATTTGCCCCGACCTTGATACCCAAGTACATGAATGGAATAACTCCTGATTTGCATCCTAATGCTTCGGCCTCGGTCAAAAACATCCTCATTGTCAACCCCCACACCATGCAAAACCGACTTATGCAAGTTGATTTTCAACCTAGAAAATAAATAAAAAATTCTAAGAATCCTCTTCATGTTAAAAAAAATTGAAAGTAGACCATTCCCCATTAAAATCGAGTCATCTGCATACAATAGATGCGATATAAACCGGTCTATCATTAGGTAACCGCATACCATCAAATGCTCCTATATGACACGCCTTTTTCATCAACCCCGAAAACGCCTCCATCAATATTATATCAATATAGATATGTATATCAAGGGATTCTTACAATCCATCAAACTAATTAATGATGTGTTTCCTTCGTTATTATTTACATAATATGCCATGTTATTCACAAAATGATTGATAACATGATGCGATTTTATCTTGCCGACATAACCAAACAAAATATCATCCATCACCTTTAAGGCCACGCAATCTTAAACAGTAATTAATTATGCGTTTTTCACTTTGCCATACTTTTCCATCAATCTTGAGTTGGAGCCTGTAGTATACTTCATAATTAAATAATTAGTGAAAAGTAGGGTCATGTGTAACTAGGTTATATGCCGTTAAAAAAATATAATAGAATGAACCTTACGGGTTGTTTGATAACTAGTAAGCCTCGTAATGAGACTCTGAATTATTCAGCGCTAAATGATTCAGCATTCAGCGTGTTTGTTTCAGCTTCTGAATGGAATGGTTAAGGCTGAACCATTAAAACATGGGATGTTGCTGAACCATTAAGCACTGAACTAGGCTAAACCTTAATGAGGTTCTCCTACCAATGTGGGATAAGAAAACTAACCATTAAGAGGTCAAACTTAATGATTCAGCACTTAACCATTCAGACCTCTTAACCATTTAGACTGCATTTAATCAATCAAATAGCCTTATAGTGGATTAAATTGGTAACATAAAAAGCAAATGGTGTTCTTTAATTTATATTTTTGGAATATAAATGATGGTAAAATGGTAATAGATTTAGGAAAATTGGATTTTAATAATTTAACTTTTATTTATTGGTCGGCATTAATACCATTTAAGAAATTACTTGAAACAGTCACAGTTTTGAAACTATCTTCTTCATCAAGCCTTTTCTAACCGAGATATAACCCACTTAAATTATGAAGATACGAACGATCAATTAGTGGATGTTGTAGCAGCTTCTCTCAAGGTTGGAGAAGTCATTAGGCGCTCTCTACTGATCAACTGGAGAGTTGTGAGTACTCGGCTAGGCAAGGGAGTATTCGGATATGGTAAATAATAATGAAAATTAATTATTTTGATTCATATGCTTGAAATTCATATGAAATCTATAAAAAATTAATTTTTCAATATGATTCACCTTTGATTTTATGAAAATTGAATCCTAAATTTGAGGTGTTTGACCGATTATAAACAAAACTAATTTTTCAATATGACACCATTACCACCACCACCGTACTAGACGCCGCAACCCCTACCGTACTAGACTGTCCCACCACCGCATCAAGTTTTTTATTGTTGGGGAATAAACCCTAGAAAGAACCTGCTGTCTAAAGACAAAATAACCATCAAAAAGATCGGTTGTCCGAAGATATCATATTTCCCTCGAAAGGGCTGCTAGGCGCTAGGCATACAAATACGGACTAATATATAATTAACTATCTTAAAGGAATCATTTAAAAAAGGAATTTTTTCATGATTTTTATTTCACTAAACCAAAACTAACTGGATTTGGTTTCCTGCTTACGTGGCATGCCATGTGGCATATGTGTAAGAAATGTTTCGCTTGGCAGATGATGTGTAAAAATTTGGGCCTACATTTAGTTTTCTACCTACGTGCATGCCACGTGGTAGATGAGGTGTAAAAAATGTCCCATTTGGCAGATGACGTGTAAAAAATCTGGGCCCACATTTAATTTTCTGCCTGCGTGGCAGATGCTGTGGCATGCCACAGAGGCAGGAGACTAACTGGGTTTAACTAACTGGGTTAAACCCAGTTAGTTTTGGTCCAGTGAAATAAAACCAAGACAAGTTGGGCCTGTTAGATTCCAATGTTCAAGTTGAGATTATTGTCTTCCAACCGACAAAGTTAGGATTATTTAATTCCATTTCCCTATTTAAAAACATTATTATTTTGTTCACATGTTTTACTAGGCTAAGCTTTTACATAACATACTTCGGCCACTACCATTGTCTTTGTGTATTAGTACCCCTAGGGCTATGTCCCTAGCTTAGATATGTATTTTGAATCATGTATGTATGTTTTAGAAGTGTTTGAGTAGCATTTATAGTGTTCGGAGGTATTTTGGGCCATATTTGTAAAGTTTCAGGCGTATGAGGAGTCATACACCTTTATCATGCCAAGCGTATGACAGCAAGGCTATAAATACCCCCATGACTTCACCATATTGTAACTTTTGCATATTTTAACAAGGTGCTGCTCATTTTGTGTGTATGTTTCTAAATCATTTTCAAATCATTCTAACTCTTATTAAGGACCTATAACAATTAACCGGATCATTGATTCCCCTTTGATCCGTTTACGCGCATGATATTCATTTTTTTGTCGATCCTACACTATCCTAGGCACAGTGTCACTGATACTATCCTCAGCTTTGTCGCAACAGCAACGTCGCTAGCACTGTCCCCGACTGATGTGCTATTTTAGTTAGTAAAAATGTATCATTTTCCAATGTAAAAAACTTGATGTTTTACCACCAAAAAATATTGGTTTAGAAAAAGACAAAAAATACATGATTTTACTAAAGTGTGATCGAGTTTGAATTTATAAGTATATGATAGTTACTTAAAAACTAAAACTCACACACTAGCAGAGAACTTGTCGTGTATAGCATAGATTTTTAATGTAGGTACCGAGTGTCATATCCAAAGACAAGGCTTCCCCTACTCAACTTTTCATCATATACCTAATCAGTTTTAGAAATAAAATAAAATGAAAAGGTTTAAGAAGAACATAATTTTTGGGTTTCGAAAAGGGTTTTGATAAAAAGATAAAATAGTATGTTAGAAAATTTGCAAGTTTTAGATACTCTTTAAATTAGTAGATTGAATATATTAAAAGTAATAATAAGTTTAATTATTGATGTGGAAAACATATCTGAATGATCTTTTCAAAGTTGGAGATGAGAAAAGAAATAAATAAGGGATGATGTTCTGATAACTAGATGGTTCTCGGCCGGTTCACATGCATGAGTCCCCATAAAGGCGTCTTCGGATTGTTAACCGTAGGCCTATGTTCTCTAGTTATTATGAGAAAAATTTGGGGAGAAATGTAAGTTACATATATAGAAGGTTAAAGGGTGGTTTTTTTTTGTAACTTTCAACATCTACCTTGGGTGGGAGGAGTCCACCTAGCGTTCCAATTCTATCGGTTTTCTTCAGCACACGCTTCCCACGACTGTTAGGTATCAAATAGTATAGGGACTAGATTGTAATTGTCATATAGTTAGGTAGTTGGTAATATGTGGATTGTGTATAAATACAGGTAATGAGGATGCATAATGTAGCTATTGATTTGGATTAATCCTCTCCTCTCTTGTGTTCTTATCTATTATTGTATAGGGACTAGACTGTAATTGTCATATAGTTAGGTAGTTGGTAATATGTGGATTGTGTATAAATACATGTAATGAGGATGCATAATTTAGCTATTAATATGGATTAATCCTCTCCTCTCTTGTGTTCTTATCTAATTCTTTAGCTCTTCCTTTGATCACCATTTGTATCGTAACAATTGGTATCAGAGCAGTCGAACCTTTCGACCTCCGACCACCTATCCATAACCACCTTACACCACCATAACAAACTACCAAAACCAACCACCACCACCATAACCCACTGTCAAACATGCATTTCTTTCATTACAATGTGGTTACCTTTCCAATCATCCTCACCATTTTTCAATAAATTTTCGTTTCCTTACACCACCCTAAACAACCCACATTATCCACCGTAATTACCACAGTAATCAACATTAATATCAGCAATCATCTATGTTCTCTGTTCCACCATTTCTTTAAATTTGTTCTACCTACCACAATCAACTGCAACAATGGCAATAAGACACCATGTTGAACTAGAGAACGAAGATGCGATTAAGAAGGTGCTTGATGATCAGACAACCATATTTTCAAGATTAAAATGATCATATGCAGAAGATGGATCAAGAATTCAGCAATATTGAGTCAACATTGATCAAATTACTAAACACAGTAAAGAAGATGAATGGGGTCAATTGTCGATCAAGAAAACCAAGAAGTCACACCGAAAATTCAGAAATTCATGATCGAATAATTGATGTAAGTAATCCTATTTTACAACATGAAACTAGTCTTATTGTCACGGTTGAGGATGAAGCGGATCTTGGAATTGTCACTGCTGATGATGAAAGGGATCTTGGAACTTGTTTTTCTTCTAAAACTCACAAAAATAGATGTTGTCTACAAGGTGTATGATGAATTGTCTGGGAAGGTTAGAGGTAAAACATTTGAATATTTTGAGAATGATTTAAGAAGAAAAGAAGTGGGTTCTTTAAGGCAAGATTCGAATGTTGAATTAAAATGGAACGATAACGAGGTATTTGATGAATGCCAAAAGATGTTGGATATGAGATTCAATAACATGTTGATAATAATGTTTTGAAGAAAGAAATGAAGATGATAACAAAAGGGATCTGGTTCATAACGAAGATGATAGCAAAAGGGATCTGGTTCATACTGATTTTTGTAGTGATGTTGAAGTTGAAATTAGTCATCAGGAGATAATGAAGATGATTGTGTTCTGGATGGTGAACATGAAGACGTTGCTACTGATGTCTAAATAAACCAACATTTATTACCTTTTATGGTTTTATGCAATTGGTAGGCCATTCTTTAATGTTTCTTGTGTTTCAGCATTTACTATTGATGAA
>CM061225.1:17801253-17867443 GCA_030844895.1 Ambrosia x helenae | reverse complement strand
ATGATAGTTAAAGCAATGTTTAATGTTTTTTGCTTTGTTATCGGTCGCTTAATAATATTTCTACCCATATATATAACAATGAAGGGGCTGTTTGGTTGATTAAGAGCTGAATCATTAAGAGTCTGAATTAGTTATAAGAGAGGTCTGAATGGTTAAGTGCTGAATCATTAAGTTGGACCTCTTAATAGTTAGTTTTCTTGTCCTAAATTGGTAGGAGAGTCTCATTAAGATTCAGCCTAGATCAGTGCTTAATGATTCCAGTGCTTATTGGTTCAGCAACTTCTCAAATCTTAATGGTTCAGCACTTAACCCTTCCATTCAGATGCTAAAACAAACAGTCGAATGCTGAATGATTCAGACTGAATGTTAAGAGGCTGATTAAGAGGCTACCAAACAGCCCCGAAATCAGAGGTAGATTGAAAGCATTATTTTGTGATAATATTAACATAAATAAAGATATTATGAATCTTTTTTGAAGATCTTTCGAGAAAGTAGACTAGGATTACTTAATATTATATGAGAAATTATATGGTATAAAAGCCCTCTTAAAATAAGAAAACCCTAAGAAGCCATCAGAGATTGACACTTGTCAATCTAACCTAACCATAGTAAACACAATAAAACCTATCTTCCCTGTTCTAAACCTAACCTTATTCTCATTTTGAAAAAAACCAATCCAGATCTAACAACCACCACCGTCACCACCATCACCACCACCACCACCACCAATTCATCACCGGCCAAACAAATTCCAACCAACGGCACCACAACACCACTTCCACCGCCACCATCACTAACCTCATCACCGAACACCCTTCATCATCAACATCCACTGTATGAACTCGAGAACCAGACCTCCTTTCTTTATTATCACAACCATTAGTTACCTCAACAAGTATCATCACCACCATCGAAGTCGTCCGACACCACCATAATCTTCACTATCACCTCCGGTCGTCTCCTATCCCCAACCCCACAACCATACCATATCTCAGACCCAATATTATCTCCACGATTCACTATCAACATCTACCCAGAAGACTATTAAGGGAAACAGGAGTGCATTCTAGTTTAGAAAGAGATAAAGCAAGTATTCTTGTTGATGTTTTTCAACGACCCCTACTATGTAGTCAACGTAGATTAGAAACATACCAGCAAAGAGCGTTTGTTTTAAGAAGGTGCGTTTGTTTTTTTTTTTTTTTTGTAAGGTGCGTATGTTTTTTTTTTAGTTGCTTTTTGATGAGTGCGTCAAAAAATTTCAATGAGTGTTTCCAAAACTTTCAATGAGTGCGTCTGAAATTTTTGATGAGTGCGTCTGAATTTTTGATGAGTGCGTCTGAAATTTTGATGAGTTGTCTGAATTTTGATGAGTGCGTATGAATTTTAATGAGTGCGTCTGTTTTTAACCCAGGTATGGTTAGGGTTTTAATCTGCATCCTTAATCTAATGGCTGAGATTGCTTCTTACGCTTCTTACGTTAAGGGGGCTTATACGTTATCTCTCCCCCTTAATTTATATATTATATAAGTACTGGATAAGAATGACGAGGATATATAAATTAACAATTGCCAAAATAAACAATAATTTATATTTGAAGTTTTGAGAAAGTAGAACTAGGATTTTATGTGAGAATCACGGAAAGGCCTTGACCGAGAGGAAATCACCGAAATAGCTACCCCAACCGTCTCAAGAGAGACGGTTCTCTCATCTTGAGCATCGGAGCCGACTCCGAAGATGTGTGAGACAACGACCAATCAAAAGAAGCTACGTGTCCGACAAACCTCTGAAATGTCTTGGAGAAGTCCTGAGCACCGCCATGACGGCTCCGACGCATTGGAGACGGAACCAGATCTTTCTCGGCTCATGGCTTGAGCCGCCGACCAGACGGTTCGGCTTACTTTCTCGAGACGACTATAGCCTTTTTTTTTTCTTCAAATTTTGGGTATAAATATGGAGCTCCCACCAACTCACTTTTTTATATAGTTTGGGTATAAATGTGGGTCGGTAGCGAAGTATTCAAACTATGTATATTCACTTTTTATAAAGTTTTTTTTATCATTATGTCTTCACATCTTCGTTACAAATCAGTTTTTTTTATAAAGTTATCAAAGGTTTGATCGTTGTACATTTGCGTAGAAATACTCGGATCGTTGTTACATTTGCACGTTGTATAACACGTGTAAAATGTAACTTCGTTTTTTGGTAGTTTACAATATGGAGTGATCAACCACCTCCCAAATCTACGTCATGTCGTTGTTGGAACATCTTTCTCCTAGGCAGAAAGGACGTCGGTCGTTGTGGTAGCAGTGGTGGACACCGACGAGTTCCATGGACGGACTTGCGGTAACGAGGAGCCCTTTATTGTTGTTGATAGGATATTTCCAGGGTTCACTTGCTTTTGAACTCCCTTGTAATAACTAAGCTATCATATATAGGGAAATAGGAGTTTCAGGAATAATGAGCGGGAAAAAGAGGAAATTGGATGCCATAACTAAGCTATCAGATATAGGGAAATGGGAGAACTCGCCTTTTGTCGTTTCAGAACCACACATCAAATGCATTTATTAATTTTTGTCTATGTAACGATACGGAGTATTTTGTATGTAAATAGGTAACTTGAATATATGTTTTACGATATGCAGTATTTTGTAAGTAACGATACTAACATATAATTATGTTTTACACTATGTTGTAAATTTATTTTTTTAAATGTTTTATTATTTGAAAACTAATAATTTTCGATCAAAAACATAAGAAATAATAAATATAAACAAGCATAATAAGATTAACTTTTCATTAGATTAAAAAAAAAACATAAACAAACACTTATTAAAAATACACCCCAACCATCAAAACAAAGATTTTACACCACAAGCATCACCACCACATCCATCAAAACAAAGACCACCAACCATCGAAACGAACAACCGCAAAAGCTACTCGTTAAGCCTAAGCCCTCATCATTTTCCAAGCAGAGATGTGTTTAAATTCTTTCTTTTGCTTGCACTCATACTCGATTTGGGTTATTGCAATGGCCACGTCTTCTTATGTGTCCGAAGATACCTCTCGCAGTGGTTTGATTGTGGTACGCGTTGAAGATTTGACACTTGGCGTTCAAATCGGTCCATTTAAGGTTGAGCGAATCGATTGTTCTGTTCGAACCCTCTACCAAAGCGATTGAACTCGTTTAGGATTGTTGCAACTATCCTACATAATATGTTGAATTTTGCCATTGATTACATAAGTCAGATGTTATATATCTTCAAGTCTTTTGTTTTTCAGACGGCTATAAAAAAGATATGCTGCAACAAATTTGCAGCTTAGTTTCCAGCTGCATCATGTATCTTTTCCCGGTAAATTAAGGTATTAAGTAACCTATTTTCTGCCTATGGTTACAATACATAATGCACAGAACAGAACAAATGTTGCTCGTATCTTTAAACGATCTGGATAACTTTTAAACCCGTCTAAAGTAAAAAAGAAATCAAATTGACACATTTAGCCAGTAATTAGTAGAAATTTGTGATCCGCATTACAAGTATGGTCAACCGTAACAAACTATAAGGAAAACACACTTGTTACAAAAAGGTTCAGAAACTTACATACGAAACCCCTTTATGTCCATACATTCATACTCAAGACACAAATCGTACTAGAACGACTTGTTGACATGAACTGTGAACGGGCTAAAACAAAGGGTTCATTCTTGAGAGGTGGCGGTTCCATTTCTACCGAGGCCACGCTGTCTTGCTCTTTCCATCTTTCGTTTACGCCATTCTTCTAGAGCTGAAGAGAAGCAACAAGAATGTATGGTCAGCACATTTATCTGACTTTTGAAGTCAAAAGGCTACATTCTGAACTCTATAGATTGACACTGATTCTTGACATCTTTTAGAAGAATTTGACTATCAATAAAATTTTACAAACAAATAAAACTGGACGAAAATTTGATATTGTTAGTATGTTATGAAATCTATCTAAAAATTGAAAGTGTCAGGTAGTTAGTTTGACTTATAAGTCAAAAATGTAAGTCTTTCTCCTAAAACGGACCACATATTATGAAGCAGGAAACGCATTGCTTTCCAACAACGAGGTATGGCAAACTGGCAATCTTAAATCGTTCATATGAAAACCAGTTAAGCTGGGTTGCAAGCTATTAGATAACGGGTCAAGTACCATATTCTGAAGTTCATATATTCAAATACTTACAATCCACTTTGTCATGTCACTTGAAACAATTAGGCTACTGAAACTAACCTAACCCAACCCGACCCGTTTTGACCCATACTCATTTTAACTCGTTACTAACCCACACGTTTTTACCACCTCTAGAAAAACATAATGCAAAAATCCTTCACCATAATTCAAAAAAAAAAAAGAAACTACCTTTCTGATTATCAGCATCCGAATAGGACCGATGATTATTCAGCCGCGATATCAAATCAAGCGCAGCCGACTGCTTTGCATCTTTCTCTTGCACAGTCTCAACTTCTTCATGCCCCTCTCTCTCAATTTCCCTAACCTAAACAATCCATAAAACAAAAAACCCAAATCATTAAAACCAAATCCAAACACTTCCCACTTAAAAATCTTCAATCAAATTGCAGCATAATCCAATCAAATTAAAAACAAACATTACAAGATCACTATAAACAGTTAAACATACTCTTTTTATAAGCTCTACAGGCTCCATTGCACGTCTCAATTCTTCAGACTCCTTAATATACTTAAGCAAAACTAGGTATCAACAAAATTAGGGTTAGGTTAGGGTAATGCAAAATTGGGGATTTTAAAAAAGAGGGGTAATTTAAAATAAAGATTGGAAATTTAATAAAAAGAAATGGAACCCATGATTGAGGAATAATAAAGTAAGTAAGTTGGACCTGAATCTGATGTATTGGAGTTGGAAGGAGATAAAAAAGCATGGATCAAGAAGAGAGCTGTGATTAAGTTAAAGAAACAGAGGATGATGGTGGCGTTTCTGAAGGAGAATCGTGACATTGCTCTGCCACTCCATTGCTGTAACCTCTCTGTCATCTTCATTGCACTTGATTGAAAGAGATGATCTTGAAGTTGATTTGATTTGGGAGTTGTACTTTTTATTTACTCCTTTGAGCAAGTGTTTGGATGTGATTGAAAGAGATTTAACACACAAAAAGTCCAAAAAGATGTTTTGATTTATAAACCACGATTTGATATACAAACTCTTGAAGAAACATTCATGAATTAAATAAAGTTGGTAAAACGCAAATGTATAAAAAGAAATAAAAAAGCGTGGTCGGCAGGATTCGAACCTGCGCGGGCAGAGCCCACATGATTTCTAGTCATGCCCGATAACCACTCCGGCACGACCACCTTGTCGTTACATTAACTCTCATTTCTTTTATATATGTACCACCCAAATCGCAACTTTATCCTCTTCCATACGTTGTCACATCCTTTCCACAAACTTATCAAAACCTCACTCACTCAAACACACACACAACGATTGTATCTTTAATCTCTTTGTAGGCTTTTGTATTCAACTATATGAAAGATAAGCCCTCATAATATACTCACTCACTGTCATTATGTTCATTGCAGCATACTGCTGGACTTCATATCAGTTCTAAGTTATAACATATTTCTCACGATTTTGAAGGTAATTTCTTAGTATTAGTGTTTGTTAATTGATGATTGAGTTTTTTGTTGTTGATGTTGCGGTGTTTATTATTAAGTTAGAACGTCATTGATATGGATTCAGTTGTAATTGTAGTGATGGATTATGGTAATGTTTTGTTTGATGTACACCAAGTGCTCGATGAAATGCATAAATGAAAATATTAATTTTAAATGTTATATTTTTTTGTTGTTCGTTTGATTCTTTAGAAGTTAATCTCTTTTTTAGTCTATTTTGACTACAAATTACGAGTTAAGCTTTAAAAAAGAACAATATATTACCTGTTTGTGGTGTATTTACTTGATTGTTTGATTCAGTTTGTTCATGACATAAATCCATCTAATGTTTGATACAGTTTGAGACCCATGACAGTCTTGAATTCAGTTTAGTTATTTGAGCAATAGTATTGGTTTTGGGGAAGTATTCATGTTTTAGGAGACGGGTATTGTGTAAGAATCTTAGGCGTGTCGTTTCGTGGAAGACCGAGATGGTGTAGTTATTGCACTAGTTATAATATAAGTAAGGAAAGTGTGAGCAGCTTGTTTGGGCTTAAAATTATTGAAATGATATTAAGGGTAGGAATAAGATAATGGTTTGTGTGATTGTTTATGATCTTGATGTTTAAGAAAAGATTGTGGTTGACAGTTAGTGTCTTTTGTGTGCTGAAATCAAAAGAAGTGTGTTTAAGGAAGTTCAGTAATGATTAACTAAGCAAAACTAGGATAGATCCTTTGTATATGTTGTTTGGGCGATTGCAGTGGCACTTTGTTTGCTATATAGAATTGGAAGTTAGTTTAATTTTTGGGATCATGAAGCAATAATTTACTGAAATAGAATATCAAACATGTTAAATCTACTGTAAACTCTTATCTGTTGGCCACTATCATGGGTGCACATGCTTTGTGAACTGGCAACTAAATTATTTACAGTTTAAAAA
The DNA here is from genome assembly GCA_030844895.1 of Ambrosia x helenae. Classification (NCBI taxonomy): domain Eukaryota; kingdom Viridiplantae; phylum Streptophyta; class Magnoliopsida; order Asterales; family Asteraceae; genus Ambrosia; species Ambrosia x helenae. The sequence goes on along the minus strand of CM061225.1, from coordinate 17,860,847 downwards.
AGATACTATTATGAATTTTTTTACTTTTTTGATCCCAACCCGACTGACCCGTTTTAACAAAGTATAAATTTGAGTTTTTTTTTTCTCTTTTACATGTAAGTACTAAAAAAAGAAGTCTTTTTTAAACCCAACCTGGCCCGAAACCCGTTTTGACCCGGACCCGACCTGACCCGAAACCCATTTTGGTAGAACCGATACAACCCTTTTTTTAATTGACCTGCTTTGACCCGAACCCGTTTTGACCCGCGACCCGTTTTGACCCGACCCGACCGTTTGCCAGCTATAGTTCTAACCAGGTAAATTAACCACCTTTCATGCTCTACGCCTCTACATTAAATCTTTAATATTCCCACATACTTTCATCAATAAATCTTGAATCTTTATGTTATCTTTAAAATACTTCTTCCAATTCAAGAACCCTAATCTTTTTTTTTTGGTATATGTCAGTCACAAGTAGTTGATAGTAAGTTACAAATGAGTTATCTTGGAATATAATTTATGGGTTTTTCTTAAAGATTCAAATGTGATAAGGGTTTTGAATCTTTCAGATTAATGTTAAAAAAAAGTTTGATTTTTGTGTAGTTTTAGTTTTGGTTACTAATTGTTCTTAAATCTTGAATTTTGATTGGTTATGTAATAATGTAAATAATAATGTGGTGTTTGTATATTTTGCAGATACTTTTTATAGTTACATTCCTGTTGAATTAGTTAAACAAAAGTTTAATGGCTCTTACACTGTTTAGAGGTATTCAAACCCGTCCATTGTTGCCTTATTCGTATGCGTTCTCGGCTAGAAAACATGTTATCTTTTGTTCAATGCAAAGCACACAAGCCGAAACTTCGATGAAAACAAAACAACAAGCTCCCTCAAACTTCACGGAAACAGCTCGAGCTAAAGCCGTTGAAAAGGTGTTAAAAGATTATGAAGCGATTATCGGTATAGAAACGCATGTGCAGTTATCGACTACGACAAAGGCGTTTTGTAGTTGTGCTTATAATTATGGGTCTCAACCAAACTCGTGTATTTGCCCTGTGTGTATGGGTTTGCCTGGTGCGTTGCCTGTTTTGAACTCTAAAGTGATCAAGTGTGCGGTGATGCTTGGTCTTGCACTTAATTGCAAGTTATCTATGAGTTCAAAGTTTGATAGAAAACAGTATTTTTATCCGGATCTTCCGAAGGGATACCAAATTTCGCAGTTTGATATACCGATTGCCACTGATGGATTCATTGACGTTGATCTTCCACTTGAATTTGGTGGAGGACATAGACGATTTGGTATTACTAGGGTTCATATGGAGGAGGATGCAGGGAAGCTACTTCATACGGGAAGTGGGAGTTATTCACAGGTGAATATATTAATTTCTTGATAGTGAGAGTATTGTGACAAGAAGAAATATATGCCTTTATTTTCTGAAAATGTTAATATATTGTTTTTCGGGAACAGGTTGATTTGAACAGAGCAGGGGTGCCTTTGCTTGAAATAGTTTCTGAACCTGATATGAGAACAGGCATTGAGGCTGCGGAATATGCTGCAGAGTTGCAAAGGGTAGTGAGATATTTGGGAGTTAGTAATGGAAACATGCAAGAAGGATCGCTTCGTTGTGATGTTAATGTTTCCATCCGTCCAATTGGTCAAGTAGAATTCGGCACCAAGGTACTTAAGTAAAAAAATGTTTAGTTAAAAAGGAAATGGGTTTAACGGGTGGGTCTCTTCAACAATTTTTTAATGTAAAAAATGGTATTCAAAAAATTATAAAGATTATATCGCTTATGTAATCATAATGAAGTAACTTTTTGTTAGCAAAAAGAAAGTGAACAAAATATGTTTTGGGTGACACAACCCAACCCAAGCCGCGGCCTATTTCAACACGTACTAAAAGATGACCCATCACCCATTTTGTCCGACCTGTCCATCTTTTCACCCCTACCTTTCGTATCTTCACCATACTAAATAAAGTGACTTGAAACACTTTTGCTTATTGTATTAGTCAAAAATTAAACAAAGAAAAGACTGTGGGATAAAGTATTCTCTCCAATATGAAAGAAAATACAAAAATATAGATGCTAATTTTTATCACATTATGTGGAGGAAATCCTTTTGCTATTATCAAAAAACTATAAGCTAACCACTAATTGTCTGTAACTGATTTTTATAACTTGTTGTTTATTGATAGGTTGAAATAAAGAATCTAAATTCATTTTCAGCAATGAGTAGAGCTATTGATTTTGAGATTGCAAGACAGGCAGAGCTCTATAACCAAGGGAAAGATGATGAGGTTGTGCAAGAAACACGTCTATGGGAAGAAGGCTCTCAGGTTATATAGCGCCTTAATTATGCTAATATAGGGGGTGTTTGGATTTGTGTTTTGGAATTAATTTATTTGATTATTATGTTTGAATCTACATTTTGAGCATGATACTAATTATATGTGTAAAACAATTAGTTTAAAGCGCGCATCCAAACACACCCTTAATATGTTGCTTGGTCACTTGGTGATTATTGGTGTAATTTCGCTTATCTTTTTATTATTTGTTCTTTTGTTAGAAAACAGTTACAATGAGGAAAAAGGAAGGACTAGCAGATTATAGATATTTTCCTGAACCTGACCTTCCTGAAGTTATACTCACAGAAGACTATGTGAACGATATTCGTGATTCTTTACCTGAACTTCCAGAAATGAAGCGCCGAAGATATGAGGAGATGGGTCTAACCATGCAGGATGTTCTTTTTCTTGCAAATGATGTAAATGTATGTCGCACTCAACCATAAAAAAACTGGATTTGGCAAGATGGTGGGTTGGGTGGGTAACTGGTCAAAACATGTTTGGGATAAACTGTTTGAATTTGATGTGTTGATTGATGGTTGTTTGTATATAAACGGTTTTGGAGGGAAAAGAGGGTAGGAAGTTTAGAGGGAATTTTGTAAGTTAGTTATAAGAAAACTAAACATACACACACTTATGAAATATTACATCGGTCCCTATATATACATGTTGAACGTTGTGTCTAACCGTTGTGACCTTTCTAACTATCATAACCGTTTGCCAAACTTAGTGACATACCGGTTCAATATTTACGATCCTAGACTTAGGAAATATAAATAATATTGTTTCTAACATATGTACAATAATATACTAACATAAGTTTACTTAAATCAAGATTATATATTCCAACATTCTTGCCCCTAATCTTGATTTAATAAGAGCTTGATTCTTCACTTGACGATGTTCGGGATCTCTTCTTTGGCGGGAGGTCTTGATCTTTCCACTCGGCATTCCTTCTTCCTTGATCATAGACATCTTCTTCATCGACTTGAACTACCATTTCTCTTCCTTTGTATTTTAAATGATACCATTCCATCATCTCTAGGTATCGGACATAGACTTGCCTTAGGGTCGTTGCAATTTCGTCTTTTGTCACTATACTCGGTAGTCCTCTCCCGTATCCCATTGACATGGCAATCACTGCCCAAATGTCATCGTTCGTCACTTTGTTATACCTCCGAAAACTTGAACCTTTGTGTAAAGATCTAACAAGTTTATTGGATAGCCGTATCCATCTCTAGGGGGCATGGGTGCCTTGATCTTGATTTTTAGAAAGTCTTGCATGAACCACTCGATGGTCCTTTCGAATTCCAATTCGAATTTCCGTTTGTATCTCTCAACCGTAGTGGTGATGTGGATTAAGTCCATGAACACCACACAATCATTTAGCCTTGTGCCTTGGGTCGGATACAAAATGGGTCCTTGTTCCATGAAGCTTTCGGCCTTATCCTTATTGATTGAAAACTGCTCGAAGTTCTTGAATACCGAAGCCCGTTCCTTGTCTAAATCTGTGAGACTTTCTTGTAAACCGGTGCCATATGTTTCTCGAGTCCTGTTTCTGATTTGCGCCTCACTTGCGCTTCCTGCACTTCCGGTTTCTATTTTCTGCACCACGTTATTCCTTTCGGGACATTTGAAAGTAAAATGATCATCACCATCACACAAACGGCATGTAATGATTTTTCTTGTCTTTTGTATAATCGGCCTTCTTATGTAACACACGTCCCCTTCAAACTCAACTTCTAGGCCTTCGGATGTTAACTTTTCTATACTCAAGACATTTCTCCTTAGAGTGGGTATGTAAAACACAGATTTTATCTTGTGAATCTGGTTTCCACTCGTGATGATCACCGTCCCTTTGCCTCTAAAATATTCTTTCCTATACCCGGATGGACAACCTTCTACACCAAACGATTTGCTAAATAACATATACTGATTTTTATCACCGCATCCGTGTTCTTTACGGGTTAAACTTGCAAACCATATGTCGTCCCATCCTTTCTCATCGGTTCCCTTCACCATGAATTCCGTCTTTCCCATCTTTCTTGGACATTCTCTTCTAAAGTGAAACGGTTGTTTACACTTACTACAACACATTGTTGGTGGGTGTTCGGGGACATCCTTCTTATACTTCGTCTGCCTATTGAATTCCTTTTGGGCTTTAACCACTTTATCTTCTCGGGTCTTGGATGAAGATCCTATGTTGAATTTCGAAAACTTGATGTTGGGAGGATACTCACAATCCTCGTCTTCCATTGGTGCCTTCTCGGCCCTTTTATTGTGATCCGCATGATCACACAACAAACTACTAGGGACTAACGGCCATACGTCTTTTCTCCCTAAAGTGCCAACATCTTCGGAGTTTTGATCAACATCGAATATGCCACAGGTTTTGGATCTTGGCTCTGATGCCATGTTTGAATTTGATGTGTTGATTGATGGTTGTTTGTATATAAACGGTTTTGGAGGGAAAAGAGGGTAGGAAGTTTAGAGGGAATTTTGTAAGTTAGTTATAAGAAAACTAAACATACACACACTTATGAAATATTACATCGGTCCCTATATATACATGTTGAACGGTTGTGTCTAACCGTTGTGACCTTTCTAACTATCATAACCGTTTGCCAAACTTAGTGACATACCGGTTCAATATTTACGATCCTAGACTTAGGAAATATAAATAATATTGTTTCTAACATATGTACAATAATATACTAACATAAGTTTACTTAAATCAAGATTATATATTCTAACATAAACGGGCGACTTTATTGCCACCTCTACATTATATGCACTTCAAATATTAAGAAAAATTGTCCCACAAAAATTGCAACTCTGAGTATTCTAAGGCTTACCTGAAAATATAATTGTAGTATTTTCTATTGTAAAGAAAAAAATAAAAACATGTTATATTAGCGCATGCGCTGTTAGAAATCATGGATTTATCGCTGTCTCAGGTTGCGGAATTTTTTGATGCCACAATTGCCAAAGTTTCTGATATTAAACTGGCTGCTAATTGGATCATGGGAGATATTGCTGCTTACATGAAGAATGAAAAGCTGACTATTAATGAGATCAAACTTAGCCCACAAGAATTAAGTGAGTTGATAGGTTCCATTAAAAGTGGAACCATTAGTGGAAAGATAGGGAAAGAGGTGTGTGTCTCTACTTTCTGTTATCATCAAATTTCACTAAACTTCTAGAAAAAATCATTTTTTATGTGTGCTTCAACATTGTCATGTAAAATTGTGCAGATACTTCTTGAATTAATGAAAAAAGGTGGAACTGTTAAGGGACTAATTGAAGAGAAAGATCTTGTACAGGTAAGTTCTTTTTATTATATCTAGAGTGTAGATATGACAAGATGGTCTGGTTGGGTAAGAGTCGAATGGATGTATTTTCAACCAAGGGTTAAATGGGCCGGGGTCAGGTTGGATTGACTCACTACAACTTTTTTGTTCAGTTTTATTTTGTTTTTATAATCTGAACTTTTGTAAAAGAAATTAATAGGATGTATACTGTTAATTATAGTTATTAGTTTATTATTAGGGTTTAGTTTTGGCACTAGTATATATTGAGGATTCTCCTTCCATTGTATTATTCATATAGTTTTCCAATTCACTTTACATAGGTGACTTTTACATGTTTGACCCGTTCTGCCCATTTTACAAAGGGGTACATGCACCGATCTATTCTTAGGGGTAGAGGTACATGCACCGATTGCTAAGTGTTCTGTGCCTTATGTCCAAGGCTTGATACCAAACCACATCGAGCCGGGGGTCTCACTGGAAGCAGCCTCTCTATTCTTAGGGGTAGAGGTAAGGCTGTCTACATCTTACCCTCCTCAGACCCTACCTTAGCTTTGCAATAGGTGGGATAAACTGAGTATGATGATGATGATGATGATGATGAGATTAAAAAACAACACAAACTGAACGTCTGAACCATTCCATAGTCATACGTAAATGGGTCAACGTTTGCCTGTCTTTAAGCGTAATTCATCTTCAATTTTAATCTTCATGGCATGATTTTTGTGTTTTCTTTAACAGATAGTAGATCCAGCTGAGATTGAGAAAATTATTGATAAAGTAATTGCTAATAACCCAAAGCAGTTGGAGCAATACCGCGGGGGTAAAACCAAGCTGCAAGGTTTTTTCGCAGGACAGGTTTGATCTTCTTAATCCAAATTCTGATTTATTTCTAGTTTTTCATTATTATAATTTAAGCGTTAAAAAACAAATTATCAGGTGATGAAAGAATCAAAGGGTAAAGCAAATCCAGGGATTCTGAACAAGATTCTTCTGGAAAAATTAAACGCTAAAAGTTGATATGTGAAGGATCATCTTTGCTTCCTCAAGATTTTGATGTAACTAACTTTATTTGAACTGTAATGCAAAGAGTGTAAGACACTGCAGATACATTTATTGAGATTATAGGTTACAACTGAATTTGTCATTTGTCTTGAATAGTTGTATCAAGTGTTTTTTTTCTTTTGGCATTAAAACTCTTGCCTTTTTATGCATAAGAAGTAGATCCAAGTTGCCTTCCTTAACTGGCAGAAATGGCGTAGGTTCGATATCAAAAACATTGTCTACTTCCTTGCGCGTATATTTATTACTCTTGGTACTTGTAATTCTGGCTCAGCTTTTCTGGGATAAAAATTGATCGCGGTTCAAAAAAAGTGTTTTTTTTTTTACATTTATGTTCAGGTAATGCTTGGACACAGGATCACTTTGTCTAACCATTATAATGCAATGGTAGTTTAGTAATCAAGCTAAAAACTTGTGCAAGTGATTCTAAATGTTCTTGGATACTATCATAGGGTCGTTTCCATGGTTTTTTTTAAAAGAAAATGAGTGTCAAAAGAATAGGAATAGTCTATGTGTTTCGTTAACAAGACAATCGTGTTTTATTTGTATATTCGTTAAAGAAATCATAACAAGCCTCATAACTCAGAATCATGCTTCAATGAATATAAACATATGGTGCATTAATGAATACAAATACATCATGTAATTTACAAGTTCACCAAATGAGTACCTCGCCAGTTAACAAAAACTGAAGCACAAATGTTCATCATTCATGAACTCGATCAACTACCCTAGCCAAAACTGTTGCACCAACAAAACGCTAAAACAAGTGTGTAAAAACTACAAAATACTCATCACATGATTTGGTTAATCATCTATGTAAATTTAAGCTTTCTAAAGGGATATCAGAAGTACCAAAATTTCGACGTTGACCATCAGTAATATTTGTGAGTTTAAAACCATGATTTGGGAGTTGGTTAATCAACAAAGTTTCCAGCTGACAAGCCAAGCTCTTCCCAGGAACTAGAAAATACAAAAATAAAGCATCTTGCATCCCCTGCTTTGACCGATGGGCACGAACCCGACCCTCAAGATTATCCGTCTGAGATGTGTAATCAAATATTAGAAAGATCCATGAAATGTCAAAACTTGTTTCAGTTAAAATATATTTGGTTACATGCAGTGTGACTTAAAATGTAAAATTAGATATGTACTTAAAATCGAAGGGACAATACTTGTTTATGCTGTTTTATCATGTTTCTCTCCATTGCCAAAATATTTGAGTTTTACTTTAGATTATTAAGTAAAAAAAATCGCCTATTCAATCCCGGGTGCGGTTAGGTATGCATCCTGACTATTTGTGGTCACCAAATCAAGGATATGTGGTCACCGAATCGAGGATATACTCTATGCCACATGGGGTGCATACCATGCCCGAAGTACTAGAGGTGACAATTTTGACCTGTTTAATTACGATTTGATTGACACGTGGATCAAGTAAGGTGTGGAGCCAAGTGTTGTGCACCACTAGTTCCTAGAAAAATGGTGTAATCAAATTCATGAGAATGGATAAATACCTCTCCCACATAAAGCTTTTTATCAGGTCTCAAGATCACATAAACACTTGAAGTACCGATTGTCGATGGAGGGGGTTGTTCCCGAGGATGTACTAAAACACATCTCATTGTAGCTTTAGTCTTTGAGGATAGCTTTTTGTGGCATGTTATGCATACAACATTTTCAACGTCCTTCCAAAATTTCTCCATTTGGTTTGTTATTTCGTTAGCAGGGGAAATAGTCACTTCTTGAACACTAGTCGGTTTATTACACACTTCATGAAATCCCTTACTCAAGTCTACGTTGTACACTGAATTGTACAGTTGTTCAGCTCTTTGTATTATTGCCTCGGGAACACCTTCTTTTTTAGCTGTTTCAAATGCAAGACTCTCTCTGCATATTCCATCAATCAACTTCCATGTTGGTTTAGCTTTTCCGTTCACTAAATCACTTCCCATTGCTTTGTAAACGGTATATTTTGTAGTAAGCGGTAGATTAAAGATATCATGCAAATGTGTTGATACAACACTAAAACAACCAATTGAATCAAGAGTTTCAATAATGCTACCGGCAATACATGTCCCTTTTGCTGTTTCTGTACCTCTGCATATTTCATCCACAAGGACTAGGCTATGTGAAGTGGCTCTACTAATTATAGACCGCATCTCTGACATTTCAATCTGAAAAATAAGATGCATATGCAACAATATATCACTATATCACCATGTTACATAAAAAGTACAAATACATTAGAACGCTGTTTGTATCATGTTTTAATGTTACATATTGACTGGTTCATCATCCAGTTTTTAGCTTCATATGTTCTCTATCAAATGAATCAAGAACTTATATACAGTACGTCAAATGTCCATGGTTGGTGTTTAGAGAGCATACGTGAATAATACTAGATGTGGAAAGGGAGGTCAGGTCCAAAAAATGAGTTTAATTATATAAAAACTGTATCAAAATTGATTGGAACATTGTATAATTTCAACAAAAACCTTTTAAGAATTTAGGAGGTTTCATCATTCATGCATTATAAAGAACATTTTGGGTGAATTTTGGCACATTTGACCCGCTTCTATTTAACTTTTAAGCTAATCTTTTTTTTTTGTGGAAAAAAGTATATTCCCGATAGACCCATTGATCACTAAATATGTCGAACTGACCACCTATAAATAATATCTTATGACCTCAGAAATTGCAGACAAAGAGAACAAACATTAGTAACATAATGGGCACCTGAAACGAGCTTTTCCCATCTGCAGGGCTGTCATAAGATTTTACGTGTAGCATAATAGAGTCAAAATGTGGAATCACTGCTGACTCGGCAGGTACCATAAATCCACATACTCCAAGAAGTGCTGCTGCAGAAATTGACCGAAGCAAACTTGATTTTCCACCTCCATTTGGTCCGGTCAAAAGAAACATTGATTTCATATTAATATTGTTCAACACTGCACTTCCTTCAACTGGATCAAACCAATATGGTGACAAACCAGTAATCTTCATCTCACGGTCTCTGTTCATTTGTTCTAAATCCTGCATACAATTTTAGCAAAACAGACTTTAAAACATCCTTTTTACTAGCTTCTTTTTTTTCTTTAGCGAACAGCCTTATATATAATGAATTTATGAAAGTATGTGAAAAAAACAGTGATCACTAATATGCAATAAAAGGTGAAATGAATTGTACCTCGGAACGTTGGGACTGAATGAGAGTGGGGAACACCCATTTCCGTCTTTTGCCTTCACTGTTAAATTCATATATAACATGTAACTAGTGTGTTTTGATTAAAATTGCAGTAGTTATGATTTAAGAAAACATATAACTTTAATTGCAAGGTTGGAATTGCTTTCAATTATGAGAAGAAATGCAAAAAGGATAACAAAAATAAAATAAATTAATAAATAAATAGTGTCTCATTTATGATAAACCTTTTTTTTTTGATAAGGGACACTTCTTACGTGTGCGACTGTGCGAGAGACTTAACATTAAACATTAAATATTGTCCTTCATTGTAACCTCATGCATTTTCCCTGAGTATCCTCATACAGTGAAATCTCCTATTTATAAAACCTTTGTAAGTATTTATAATCTTTCTATATATATAGAGAGATTATGAAAATTTTTAATTCTTGTTTAAACTCTTTTCTATATTATATGCTATACTTAGTCAAATAAATAGATAAACTACATAGTTTATATAAATACCGATTTACGAAATTATCTATGAATAATTCCATGTAACTAAATATATAAGTACTATTTCCATTATTCAAAGATGTTAATACTAACCATTTTTATCTTTCATATTATTCAAGTCACTTTTAGGAATTTTGCAAATAAATAAAAAAAAATAATAATAATAATAAAAGCATAACGTTGGAATTTTTTTAGAATCTTAGATTCATATTAAAGTTTGTATATTATGAAGTTCAAACCCAATTGTTTAAACCTACCTCTCACATATCTATTAAAAAAAAAAAAAAAAAACAACGTTTCCATTTTTCCTTAAAGGAAGTCCAGCCAAATCCCATGTTTGAATTCTGTGAAGTGTGAACCGTTTGTAGCTGGATTGTAAACCTGACAATGTTGTGGTGTTTAAATCGTTTAAAAAAAAAATGTTATTAACTTGAAAATCCGTATCGAATGGTTTTACATAATTATGATTATCTTTTGAAAACGGCATGATCCCAACTGAATCGCGATATTATTTCGAATTCAAACCGGTTAATTTGTAAACAAAAAAATTTACCGACTATAATTATATCTCTTTCCAAATTCAAGTTCGATGCTTATCGTTAATTCTCCTATAAATGGGACATACCTCCTGGCCAGATTCACATCACCTCTCATACCCTCTGTTTTTCATCCCATCGCAAATACAATAAACTTCCTCTGTTCGTCGCCAAAATCTTGTTCCCTCGTTGCCGCATCAAGAACGGTTTGCTCTGTTTCGTGCTGATCTTCGGAATCGAACCTAGTCGTTTTTTTTTCGTATCGGATTTGCTTTGTCTTTTTCCCTCGTGACTGGTATGTTTTTGTTCGTTTAATCTTTGGTGCATTGATCGTTTACGTTGTGGGTTATTTGATTAATGGCTGACTGGTTTGGGTTTTGTATTATGGGGAAGATAACTTGATTGAAATTTGCTTTTAAGTTTTAATTCAAAGATTTAAACCAACTGCTCACATAGACTAGTTGTTTTGTTGGTTGTTTATCAAAGTCAAGACCCTAAGTTCTATTCTTGTCAGACCCATTGGCGACATATATTTTGTTTTTCAAACAAAACAAACCATACTATTATTTTAGTTTATCTGTATATTATATGTCATGTTATTACATGTATAGATAACACTTAAACTTTTAAGTTAAATAAATTGTTTAAATACAAAATAAGTAGGAAATAATTTATAGAAACTATTTTTCATACTTTCAAGAGTCATATTTTGTTTTGTCTATGTAAAATAATAATATTTTAATATTATCATTATATTTTAAACTAAACCGTTAACATTTAAGCGTCTTTCCCTAAAACTAGAGAACCCTAATCGATCGACCTAAAAATCTTAGACTTGTGACACTTAGACTTTACAATGTTAAATCTAGGTTGATACCTTTGGTAGTAATATTCCCTGCTATTGCATACTTTGGATTTTGCTTGCTTGCTCGCTAAGGTGAGTTTACATATCCCCATTTTTTACTATTTTCAATGCTTTTCGGGGTGAAACATGTTAAACTTTATTCTTTAAACTTATGCAATTCAACTATGTGTCTTGTGTGATTCTTTGTGCTACGTGTCTTAAACTTGCTAAGTAAACTCAACTAATACTTGCATAATCATTAACTTTGATCAAGCCAACGGTAACAATGATAGATCTATTGGATTGACAATCCCACCTAGATTCGTTGACCATGTCTATGGGGAGCGCGGGTGATTGGAACTGCAACTTAAACTTAGGTGAACCATGTCTATGGGATGGACCTTTACACTTTGTCAACATAGGGTTGGTTATGCCCCAGTTTGCTGTAGTTTTGTTTTCACATGTATGCCCTAGTTGATACATATTGACACAGAATTGTATGCTTACACTTTTTGATACTATACTTCGTTTTGACAAAAAACTTATGTATTCTCACCAACTATTTATAGTTGACCCCCTCCATTTTCCAAACTTAACATGTTTCAGGTATTCAGTTTTGCTTGGAAGTTTTAGCATTTGCTTGTGGATTACATAGGAGCTGAAGCCTTAGATTCAATTTAATTAAACTTATTTATTTGAACCTATTTGAGTTGTATGCAAATGTTTGTAATTTATTTAATTAATATATCGAAACATTTATTAGTCACCATGAGCTATTGAGCAATCGTCACTACGTGGCACCCCGATGTTTCCGCCATCGGTTGGGGTGTTACATTCATGCTAAAAAGCATGTAATGTGTCTTCTTATGTTCTTTCAATGAGTTAAGAGATCAATAGTGTTTTGGATTATTATTATTTTTTTTTGGGTTGAGTTTTCACTTCAAGACATCTTGTGGGATGACCCTATTTGTGTTAACACAACAGATTGATTAGTCAATTAAGATAAAACGATAATAAATTAGAAAATAAAACAGAATAAACTATAATACTAAACAAGATAATCCTACATTAAAGAGATAGACCATCTATCCTGTATAGATCTATACTTTCGAGAGGTAAACCAACCTTCCTTATGCTCATTCATTCGGTTTAATTGATAACATAGTAAGCATAATAATCAAACTCTCCTAAACCCTTGTTTATAGAATTGTTTTATTAGTGAAACAATATATATTCCCTGGATGCAATTCGTTTTTGAACCCCATGTGTGGGCCCTAAGTCCTAACATCATTATATGCAAGCAGTTTAACATAAAGTATCAAAAAAAAAATATACAATGGTCAACGTTTTCGTAAGATTGAAAATACCTCACATGAGCAAACAATGCCTTTGCAATAACAAGCAACATGGAGGCAAACACAAGGATATTAATTTCAGCTTGCAACTCCGTAGACAGTCCCCTAAACAACTCTAGCACATTGGACCTTGCTTTTGCACTAGCTTCATGGTACCTAAAACAATGACCAAAAATCTAAGTTAGCAAATGACTCAAGATAAAAGATTAACTAAATAACATTGAATTGTAAATGTTGAAAACTAAAGCATTATTTGAAAATTAAAATAAATGAAAAGTTCATTTCTAGGAAACTATAATAGATTAAAAAATGGTAGGCATGAATTAACAAGGTGTTTAACTGAATGGTGTAATTTTGTATTGTCAAAATTCTGTTTGTTATAGCAATTTTAGTAATAGCCTTTTGTTTTACTGTAGGACTTCGATTTAAAAGCTAATCTAGCAAGATTTTGATTATATTTGTAACATACTATTAAGTTGGAAATTTTTTTTATCCCTATTATGTACATACATACATAATAGGCTAAAAAGTCAATATTGACTAGAAAGCGTAAAAAGGAGATTAAGGTTGGTGTTTTAAATTTTTAGACATTGTGTCCTTGTAAAGCACCATGCCTAAAAATAATTTAACACCATGCCTAAAGATCCCTTTTTAGTCGACCCCAACTATGTGTGTGTGTGTGTGTTTATTGCATTTTTCTTGTCTCGGCACGCCCTATTTTTGCGCCTTGTGTGCGCCTCGCCACTCTGACTACCTTGTGAGTGCATCCTCCACTTTCATTGTGGTGAACCATTCCTCTCCAACCTTTCTACCCTTCGAATCCACAGAAGACCTTAGTTGTTTAATTTCTTTTTCTCCAGGTGTATTAGCCCCTATGGCTGGTACAAAACGCTTTCCCTTGAACCATATAGCTTTGTGTTCCCGAGCGTACAAGATTTCCCCTTTTGGCCCTCCAAGTGGTGCTGTGGTAGCTTTTATACGGCAGATTATAGGAATAAAATCCTCCGTAACCTAGAAAAGGGACACATGTTAAGTTACATTTCAACAACCATCGCCTTTATTTGGTAGCGGACATTGTATAGATCAACAAACTTTTATCAAGGAAAGTCAAACGAAGAAAATAACTCAGGTGGGATAATAACAGCAGGGCCGGCTCAATCATATTGGAGGCCTGAAGCGAAATAAAAATACGGGGCCCTATTTATAAAAAATAAAATACTGAAAAAAAATACAAAATTCACTGGAAGGAGGAATTGATCTTGTGACCTTCTAATTAACAACTCCTTGCACTAACCAACTAGGCTATTCCTTCTATATGCTCTAATTCAGGTTTATTTTTATTATATATAATCAAACTTAGGAAAATTATGGGGCCTTTAGAACTTGGAGGCCCAAAGCAAAAGCCTCATTTGAATTGGGCTTGAGCCGGGCCTGAATAACAGCACTAAGCACTTACAGCTAAGGATAAGGCTTCGGCTGCCTTATCCACTTCTTCATAAGCTTCTTTTAAATGGATTTTCTTAACACGATTCTTCCATGAAGACTCCATAACCTCAAAAAATTCATTTGGTATGTTCGCATATGAGCTCAACTTTTGATCACTTTCACCATTTAACGAGATAAGATTACCAATTGTACGAGAGATAGATTCACATTTATTCACCTGGAAACAACAAATATAAAAAAGATCACTTAGGGGTCTCCGGAGAGTGATTTACCTCACGACAGCAAGTCATGTTATTTACTCTATTGCCAGATTTACCATATGCTTATCTAAAAGGCTATGCCACTGCTTTCTAAAAGAACTAATCTAAGTAGAAGTTTCCAATAATTGTCATCCCATATATTAATCATCAAAGTTTTCTAACAACTATTTATATATGTCTCAAGGAAATACAACCACTTACCAGTAACTCTAGGTCAATTTTCAACCCGGTTGCTACCCATGTAGGATACACCAATAAATTCAATATCTCATTGAGCTCAGAGTTTCTATGGAGCTGCAAAATTTCATCAAGCACACTTTTGATCTTGCAGAACTCAACATGATTAGCCTCCCTCAACTCAAGTAGCTTCACCAACTGCAAGATTAGGGATCTATAATTAATATGCATGACAAACATCAAACATAGGATAGAAACAAATCACATAAGTAGAAATTATAAAAGGTTTATCAGACACAAAATAAATTGCATTTTGGCTCTAATTAGAGCTTCCACTGGAAAAGGGACCACATTACCTTTGATGGTGCGATGCAGGTAAAATCGGGAATTGGGCATGATATATAGCTCATAAGTTTGCATATTGCTGGAACATGTTTAGAAAGTGAAAACAATTAGTTTAGAACTTATAAAATGTAGTAACTCAGATTATGCATAAAAGAATGAAAATCAGGCGCATGATAATAACAAAATAAAAGAATGAATCATATTTTGGCAAACAGTTTCCAACAACAACAGCATATGATGAGTGATGACAATGGTCAAAAAAGTATAGAAACAATGTCATATGTGATTGATCTCAGCTTTCAGTGCTCAAAAAGGTTCAAACTAAAAATAGGTTCGGCTCTTGCTAATCTAACAAAAAGAATACGGATTTTAAATTTATCAACTTTGCAAAATCTTTATTTTTGCTCAGTTAAACTGTGACATGAACACGCAAATTCAAAATAAGCCCAGAATGTTCAGGATCCCAAATTAACTCAACGCTTACAAACCGAGTAATAATAATTTGGCAGTTACCTTGAATGGTAGTTGCAGTTGCGTAAGCAGGAGGGTTCAGAAGTAGATCTCTAATGTAGCTGTTACAAAAATAAGAATAGCAGGTAGTAAATAATACGTAGATACTTTTTGATGAGAAAAGAAAGCAATAAATACGAAAGAATACTTCCTAGTTACTACCAGGCTTTCAGCTTTTTATTTACTAACTTTTGAAATTATAATTAACTATAAGGTAATGCGATAATAACTCGTCTATATAACACTATACAGTTTGAAAATAA
Organism: Ambrosia x helenae; assembly: GCA_030844895.1. Taxonomy (NCBI): domain Eukaryota; kingdom Viridiplantae; phylum Streptophyta; class Magnoliopsida; order Asterales; family Asteraceae; genus Ambrosia; species Ambrosia x helenae. The sequence continues at coordinate 17,844,713 of CM061225.1, read as the reverse complement.
CAAAAGTAGCTACTTACATAGCAGGTAATCCGGTGCAATTAGAGGGAAGCAAAACCTTTAATAAGTGAGGTACACCTTCAGTTGGTATGACACCTGATATTTGGCAAGTGTTTTAAGTATTACTAGTTCAAGATAGAGAAAATTATATACCTAAAAATATAATAACTAACCAATTTGTAATTGCTAATAACCCAAAGCAGTTGGAGCAATACCGCGGGGGTAAAACCAAGCTGCAAGGTTTTTTTGCAGGACAGGTTTGATCTTCTTAATCCAAATTCTGATTTATTTCTAGTTTTTCATTATTATAATTTAAGCGTTAAAAACCAAATTATCAGGTGATGAAAGAATCAAAGGGCAAAGCAAATCCAGGGATTCTGAACAAGATTCTTCTCGAAAAATTAAACGCTAAAAGTTGATATGTGAATGATCATCTTTGCTTCCTCAAGATTTTGATGTAACTAACTTTATTTGAACTGTAATGCAAAGAGTGTAAGACACTGCAGATACATTTATTGAGATTATAGGTTACAACAACTGAATTTGTCATTTGTCTTGAATAGTTGTATCAAGTGTTTTTTTTCTTTTGGCATTAAAACTCTTGCCTTTTTATGCATAAGAAGTAGATCCAAGTTGCCTTCCCTTAACTGGCAGAAATGGCGTAGGTTCGATATCCAAAAACATTGTCTACTTCCTTGCGCGTATATTTATTACTCTTGGTGCTTGTAATTCTGGCTCAGCTTTTCTGGGATAAAATTGCTCGCGGTTCAAAAAAAGTGTTTTTTTGACATTTATGGTCAGGTAATGCTTGGACACAGGATCACTTTGTCTAACCATTATAATGCAATGGTAGTTTAGTAATCAAGCTAAAAACTTGTGCAAGTGATTCTAAATGTTCTTGGATACTATCATAGGGTCGTTTCCATGGTTTTTTTTAAAAGAAAATGAGTGTCAAAAGAATAGGAATAGTCTATGTGTTTCGTTAACAAGACAATCGTGTTTTATTTGTATATTCGTTAAAGAAATCATAACAAGCCTCATAACTCAGAATCATGCTTCAATGAATATAAATATATGGTGCATTAATGAATACAAATACATCATGTAATTTACAAGTTCACCAAATGAGTACCTCGCCAGTTAACAAAAACTAAAGCACAAATGTTCATCATTCATGAACTCGATCAACTACCCTAGCCAAAACTGTTGCACCAACAAAACGCTAAAAACAAGTGTGTAAAAACTACAAAATACTCACCACATGATTGGGTTAATCATCTATGTAAATTTAAGCTTTCTAAAGGGATATCAGAAGTACCAAAATTTCGATGTTGACCATCAGTAATATTCGTGAGTTTAAAACCATGATTTGGGAGTTGGTTAATCAACAAAGTTTCCAGCTGACAAGCCAAGCTCTTCCCAGGAACTAGAAAATACAAAAATAAAGCATCTTGCATCCCCTGCTTTGACCGATGGGCACGAACCCGGCCCTCAAGATTATCCGTCTGAGATGTGTAATCAAATATTAGAAAGATCCATGAAATGTCAAATGTTGTTTCAATTAAAATATATTTGGTTACATGCAGTTGAGACCTTAAAATGTACTTGAAATCGAAGGGACAATACTTGTTTATGCCGTTTTATCCTGTTTCTCTCCATTGCCAAAATATTTGAGTTTTACTTTAGATTATTTGATAAGTAAAAATCGCCTATTCAATCCTGGGTGCGGTTAGGTATGCATCCGGTGCATACCCTGCCCGAAGTACTAGAGGTGACAATTTTGACATGTTTAATTACGATTTGATTGACTCGGGTTATGTTTCAACACTTAACAGCTAGAAAAAAAGAAGAAATTGGCTCAAAAGGAAACAAATTTGTCAGAAGTGTACTAAATGAATGAAACCTCCTAAATCACTTTCAAAAATATTGGATTGTTACTGACATTATACTATATGTAAATTTGTAACCATATAACACACTAAATATTTTAAAAAAGATTGCCCATACCAAAAAGAATACGTGTTTGAACATGGACCAATTTTGACCGTAACCCAACCTTTGTCACCTCTACCAAGCACATGACACGGGGATCAAGTAAGGTGTAGAGCCAAGTGTTGTGCACCACTAGTTCCTAGGAAAATTGTGTAATCAAATTCATGAGAATGGAAAAATACCTCTCCCACATAAAGCTTTTTGTCAGGTCTCAAGATCACATAAACACTTGAAGTACCGATTGTCGATGGAGGGGGTTGTTCTCGAGGACGTACTAAAACACATCTCATTGTAGCTTTAGTCTTGGAGGATAGTTTTTTGTGGCATGTTATGCAGACAACATTTTCAACGTCCTTCCAAAATTTCTCCATTTGGTTTGTTATTTCGTTAGCAGGGGAAATAGTCACTTCTTGAACACTAGTCGGTTTATTACACACTTCATGAAATCCCTTACTCAAGTCTACGTTGTACACTGAATTGTACAGTTGTTCAGCTCTTTGTATTATTGCCTCGGGAACACCTTCTTTTTTAGCTGTTTCAAATGCAAGACTCTCTCTGCATATTCCATCAATCAACTTCCATGTTGGTTTAGCTTTTCCGTTCACTAAATCACTTCCCATTGCTTTGTAGACGGTATATTTTGTAGTAAGCGGTAGATTGAAGATATCATGCAAATGTGTTGATACAACACCAAAACAACCGACTGAATCAAGAGTTTCAATAATGCTACCAGCAATACATGTCCCTTTTGCTGTTTCTGTACCTCTGCATATTTCATCCACAAGGACTAGGCTATGTGAAGTGGCTCTACTAATTATAGACCGCATCTCTGACATTTCAACCTGAAAAATAAGATGCATATGCAACAATATATCACTATATCACCATGTTACATAGAAAGTACAAATACATTAGAACGTTGTTTGTATCATGTTTTAATGTTACATATTGACTGGTTCATCATCCAGTTTTTAGCTTCATATGTTCTCTGTCAAATGAATCAAGAACTTATATACAGTACGTCAAATGTCCATGGTTGGTGTTTAGAGAGCATACGAATAATACTAGAGGTGGAAAGGGAGGTCAGGTCCAAAAAATGAGTTTAATTATATAAAAACTGTATCAAAATTGATTGGAACATTGTATAATTTCAACAAAAACCTTTTAAGAATTTAGGAGGTTTCATCATTCATGCATTATAAAAGAACATTTTGGGTGAATTTTGGCACATTTGACCCGCTTCTATTTAACTTTTAAGCTAATCTTTTTTTTTTGGAAAAAAGTATATCCCCGATAGACCCATTGATCACTAAATATGTCGAACTGACCACCTATAAATAATATCTTATGACCTCAGAAATTGCAGACAAAGAGAACAAACATTAGTAACATAATGGGCACCTGAAACGAGCTTTTCCCATCTGCAGGGCTGTCATAAGATTTTACGTGTAGCATAATAGAGTCAAAATGTGGAATTACTGCTGACTCGGCAGGTACCATAAATCCACATACCCCAAGAAGTGCTGCTGCAGAAATTGACCGAAGCAAACTTGATTTTCCACCTCCATTTGGTCCGGTCAAAAGAAACATTGATTTCATATTAATATTGTTCAACACTGCATTTCCTTCAACTGGATCAAACCAATATGGTGACAAACCAGTAATCTTCATCTCACGGTTTCTGTTCATTTGTTCTATATCCTGCACACAATTTTAGCAAAACAGACTTTAAAACATCCTTTTTACTAGCTTCTTTTTTTTTCTTTAGCGAACAGTGATCACTAATATGCAATAAACGGTGGAATGAATTGTACCTCGGAACGTTGGGACTGAATGAGAGTGGGGAACACCCATTTCCGTCTTTTGCCTTCACTGTTAAATTCATATATAACATGTAACTAGTGTGTTTTGATTAATATTGCAGCAGTTATGATTAAAGAAAACATATAACTTTTCTTGGGAATTGCTTTCAATTACGATTTACGAGAAGAAATGCAAAAAGGATAACAAACATAAAATAAATTAATAAATAAATAGTGTGGTCTCATTTATGATAAACCCTGATAAGGGACACTTTTTACGTGTGCGGGAGACTTAACATTAAACATTAAGTATTGTCATTTATGCTAAAAAACAGGTAATGTGTCTTCTTATGTTCTTTCAATGAGGTAAGAGATCAATAGTGTTTTTCGATATATTTTTTTCGGTAGAGTTTTCACTCCAAGGCATCATGTGGAATGACCCTATTTGTGTTGACAGATTAGTCAATTAAGTAGAACTGATAAAATGATAATAAATTAGAAAATAAAACAGAATAAACTATGATACTAAACAAGATAATATCCTATATTATAGATATAGACCAACATTCAAGAGGTAAACCAACCTTCCTTACGCTCATTCGTTCGGTTTAATTGATAACATTATAATCAAACTCTCCTAATCCCCTGTTTATAGAATTGTTTTACTAGTGAAACAATATATAGTCCCTAGATGCAATTCGTTTTTGAACCCTACGTGGGGGCCCTAAGTCCTAACATCACTATATGAAGGCAGCTTAACATAAAGTGCCAAAATTAAACTACAATGGTCAACAATTTCTAAGATTGACAATACCTCACATGAGCAAACAATGCCTTTGCAATAACAAGCAACATGGAGGCAAACACAAGGATATTAATTTCAGCTTGCAACTCAGTAGACAGTCCCCTCAACAACTCTAGCACATTGGACCTTGCTTTTGCACTAGCTTCATGGTACCTAAAACAATGACCAAATATCTAAGTTAGCAAATGAATTAAGATACAAGATTAACTGAAAACGAAATGGGTCAATCAAAAATGTTTATGCACGTCTCGTGGTTCCCTATTTAAGACTGATTATGCATTCAGCGGTGCACTACGTGAGTGTCTGTTGTTAAAAACAAGCCAGGTGCGCACACAAGGCGACTTGCGTGATCAGGCGAAGGTGATTAGTCGCCCTTTGAGCTAGGCACGCAAAACTGGCATGAACCAGTAAAGCTCAGCTAACCGGCTCTAACAAGTAAAACTCAGACTTAATTATAAATTAAACTAGACCAGCCTTATGTACTTAGCCACAGGCCAAAAATACTACCTATTAAGAAAATATGATGTACAGTGATTTTTATGAGGTGAGATAAGTGGTGGGGAATTAAAAGGCATTAAATGTTGATGCGTGAGAACTAAATAACATTGAATTGTAAATGTTGAAAACTAAAGCATTACTTGAAAATTAAAATAAATGAAAAATTCATTTCTAGGAAACTATAACAGATTAAAAAAATGGTAGGCATGCATTAACAAGGTGTTTAACTGAATGGTGTAATTTTGTATTGTCAAAATTCTATTTGTTATAGCAATTTTAGTAATAGCCTTTTGTTTTACTGTAGGACTTCGATTTAAAAGGTAATCTATCAAGATTTTTATTATATTTGTAACAAGCTATTAAGTTGGAAATTTTTTTTATCCCTATTATGTACATATACATACATAATAGGCTAAAAAGTCAATATTGACTAGAAAGCGTAAAAAGGAGATTAAGGTTGGTGTTTTAAATTTTTAGACATTGTGTCCTTGTAAAGCACCATGCCTAAAAATAATTTAACACATGCCTAAAGATCCCTTTTTAGTCGACCCCAACTATATGTGTGTGTGTTTATTGCATTTTTCTTGTCTCGGGCACGCCCTATGTTTGCGCCTTGTGTGCGCCTCACCGCTCTGACTACCTTGTGAGTGCATCCTCCACTTTCATTGTGGTGAACCATTCCTCTCCAACCTTTCTACCCTTCGAATCCACAGAGGGCCTTAGTTGTTTAATTTCTTTTTCTCCAGGTGTATTAGCCCCTATGGCTGGTACAAAACGCTTTCCCTTGAACCATATAGCTTTGTGTTCCCGAGCATACAAGACTTCCCCTTTTGGCCCTCCAAGTGGTGCTGTGGTAGCTTTTATTCTGCAGATTATAGGAATAAAATCCTCCGTAACCTAGAAAAGAGACATTTTAAGTTACATTTCAACAACCATCGCCTTTATTTGGTAGCGGACATTGTATACATCAACAAACTTTTATCAAGGAAAGTCAAACGAAGAAAATAACTCAGGTGGGATAATAACAGCACTTACAGCTAAGGATAAGGCTTCAGCCGCCTTGTCCACTTCTTCATAAGCTTCTTTTAAATGGATTTTCTTAACACGATTCTTCCATGAAGACTCCATAACCTCAAAAAATTCATTTGGTATGTTCGCATATGAGTTCAACTTTTGATCACTTTCACCATTTAACGAGATAAGATTACCAATTGTACGAGAGATGGATTCACATTTATTCACCTGGAAACAACAAATATAAAAAAAAATCACTTAGGGGTCTCCGGAGAGTGATTTACCTCACGAAAGCAAGTCATCTTATTTATTCTCTTGCCAGATTTACCATATGCTTATCTAAAAGGCTATGCCACTTCTTTCTAAAAGAACTAATCTAAGTAGAAGCTTCTAATAATTGTCATCCCATATATTGATCATCAAAGTTTTCTAACAACTATTTATATATGTCTCAAGGAAATACAACCACTTACCAGTAACTCTAGGTCAATTTTCAACCCGGTTGCTACCCATGTAGGATACACCAATAAATTCAATATCTCATTGAGCTCAGAGTTTCTATGGAGCTGCAAAATTTCATCAAGCACACTTTTGATCTTGCAGAACTCAACATGATTAGCCTCCCTTAACTCAAGTAGCTTCACCAACTGCAAGATTAAAGATCTATAATTAAAAGGTTTATCAGACACAAAATAAATTGCATTTTGGCTCTAATTAGAGCTTCCACTGGAAAAGGAACCACATTACCTTTGATGGTGCGATGCAGGTAAAATCAGGAATCGGGCATGATATATAGCTCATAAGTTTGCATATTGCTGGAACATGTTTGGAAAGTGAAAACAATTAGTTTAGAACTTAGAAAATATAGTAACTCAGATTATGCATAAAAGAATGAAAATCAGGTGCACGATAATTACAAAATAAGAGAATGAATCATATTTTGGTAAACAGTTTCCAACAACAAAAGCATATTATGAGTGATGACAATGGTCAAAAAAGTATAGAAACAATGTCATATGTGATTGATCTCAGCTTTCAGCGCTCAAAAAGGTTCAAACTAAAAATAGGTTCGGCTCTTGCTAATCTAACTAAAGGAATACGGCTTTTAAATTTATCAACTTTACAAAATCTTTATTTTTGGTCAGCTAAACTGTGACACGAACATGCAAATTCAAAATCATAGTTGTTAAAAGCCATCGCCTCTTGCGCCTAGGCCCAATTTTTAGGCGAGGCGATGCATTTGCGCTTTGAGCCGAGGAAATTGCACTTTAATTCTCTAGGTGATGGTTTAGGCGCAGATTTCAGCTAGATTCCCAAATTCTGGAGAGTTTCCAGCCAAATTCGTTAAATTATGGCTAGATTCCAACCAGATTTCTACTTTTATCTAAGGAAAACTACTTCTATACACTAATACATCAATATTTTAAAACTTTTGATACTAAGTAGGATGAAAAATAGTATTATTTTAATATATTTTTACTTTATTTTCTTTGTTTGGTTTTTTTATCTCAGACCTTCGCTTTTTTTTTTTTTTTTTGCGCCTCGCGCTTAGGTCCCAGTCGAGGCCTATGCGCCTAGCGCCTTTGATAACTATGTTCAAAATAAGCCCAGAATGTTCAGGATCCCAAATTAACTCAACGCTTACAAACCAAGTAATAATAATTTGGCAGTTACCTTGAATGGTAGTTGCAGTTGCATAAGCAGGAGGGTTCAGAAGTAGATCTCTAATGTAGCTGTTACAAAAATAAGAATAGCACATAGTAAATAATAGATACTTTTTGATGAGAAAAGAAAGCAATAAATATGAAAGAATACTTCCTAATGCAATAATAACTCGTCTATACAATGTACAGTTTGAAAATAACAAAAGTAGCTACTTACATAGCAGGTAAGCCGGTGCAATTAGAGGGAAGCAAAACCTTTAATAAGTGAGGTACACCTTCAGTTGGTATGACACCTGATATTTGGCAAGTGTTTTAAGTATTACTAGTTCAAGATAGAGAAAATTATATACCTAAAAATATAATAACTAACCAATTTGTGAGGCGGTTCCAAGGTGCAATGGATGAGGTTTGTTTTCTGAAGCAACAGTCACATTTCTAAATGTGACATCATCATCAAGACCATAGAGCTCTTTTACCTAAAATTTGCAGCATCAATTGTAAGATAGTATTCGCTTAGAATAATGTTCAAAACAATTTTGTTCTGCTGCAATAGTTCGGAAATTGTTTAAAAGACAAAACTTCATTCAAAAGCCAAAAGTGACAAAGTTGTAAAAAATAGTCCGCTTGATATTCAAAGGTGTGGAAGAGACTGTAGTTAAGTAACATTAGTAACACTAAGATACCCGTGTACGTATAGAAAGAAAAAAACTTAAAAGCACAAAACCTTGAAAAGTATCTCATTGACGATATTCCCCTCAATCCATTCGAAGCATTTGCCATTACACTCTCCCCACAATAACCCTCCTTCACCAAACTCTTTCCAGCGAGTCGTTCCTGGTAAGAAAATTGTAGTAATAAGCAAGGATAATTGATAATGTTCAGAATTTAAGAACGGATATAGAACAGCATATCTCAAATTACGTTGATATGCAACCCAGTAATCATAATGAGGTAAGAATGATTAATTACCTGAAGAGTTCTTCTTCAATGATTTATGTAGAAATAAATGGTGATAATGATAAGTACGAAGCTTTGTAACGACGGCCTCTTCAGTTAAACCATCTTCTAAAGAGTACGTTTTCATAGTCTCCAACACTGAAACTATGCAATACCCCTTTGCAGAACGAGAAAGCCCTGAATGAAAAAATAAAAATATCAAGTCTCCTACAACAGAATAAGCAAGTTGAAACATAACTTAAAGATATATGAGTGACACAAAGTCACTACTAGAGAATAAGATGCTAAATCAAGAGAAGATAATATTGACATACCAACGACTGGCATTGGTTCAGGAAATTCAAGATCACGGTCATCTTCAACAAGTCCAAAAACATAAGGACTTCCGGGATGTGCATGCCTGTGTATATTAACATATAGTGGATGTGAATTTTTGTTCTGTTGCTAATTTTATTTAGAAAAGATGAACGCTCACATATATAGTGAAATAACTTGTGAAAACAAAAAATTAAAAAAGCAAAGGCGGTTAACAAGACACCAACGGCAAGTAGCAAGACTAAGGCGCAAATATACCCAGATATAAACCGACTTTTACGCGAACGAGCTTGGGTTGGGCCCTGAATTTCCTCCACAATACACTATAAACACATAACATTAAGAAACCAAACCAATTCAAACGATATCTTGTTGGAACGTAATAAGTACAGCTTGAAATTATAATTATGCCTTCAAGCTCTAAGGAAATAAATCAACAATTATACCAGAAGCATCATAACTCAAAGCACTTACTACTGAAAATCCATTACGCGTCAAATCATCCAAAGTTTGGCGTAGGTTCTGCGTAAAGAAAGAAGAAGTGATGAGTACTTATTTGAAATTTCTCAAATTTTAATTCGAGTAAAATGCAACAACAAACACAAACACACACACACACACACAGAGCATTGAAAGATTTTAAATACCATAACAGGGCAACCAGCTTTTGGAACGCCATCTGAACGCAGGCCACAAAAAGGATTCAAGCCGGCATACTCCACAAGTATACAAGCATCAAATCCTACAGCTTCATAAAATTCCCCAACCTAAATAGATTGGAAACTTTCATCACTTAATATTAATTACCAAATCCAATCAAAAGAAATTGTTATGAACGAACATTAGACCGTGGTGATCTTGAAAGAGAAAGAAAACGTATAACATACCCTACATAGCAAAACCTCCCGTGGAAACTTTGACTTGAACTTTAATATCTCACAATTGAGTGTTCCTTCTTTCATACTTCATAAAGAAGAAAAAAAATGATAAAACAAGAGGCGAAGGTGTTTAAAGTAAAGTGAGAAAAATAGTTGCACGCGTTTGTATCCACACATAAAAATACTCACCTGCCGTTCTTCAAGTTATCATCCAAACCAAGCAGATTAGAGTAGGAGAGTCTCTTTGCCAATTGCGTAGAAGATGTCTTTCTACACATCTCCATTTGCTAAAAGAGCAAACAAGACAAAAGTATAACTTTTACAGATAAATCTAAAGAAAAGAAAAACAATCCCTGAACATTAACGGCCATTCAATGATGCAACTTGAAGAAAAATGTAAACGTGATTAGAAAAATAAAGAATACCTCCTTCCACCATATAACATGAGAATAGTCTTTCTCATTGACATATTTTGACTCCTTTGATTTCTTGGTTGCTCTGATGTTTGTTGTCAAAGTCTTTCTATCGTTGAAGCAATAAATCTGCTTAGGATTCCCGGTACCTCTATATATACAAAAACAAGAATGTCAGGTTACAGATTAATAAGCCAATTCCAATTGCGGATCATCATAAAGACATAAAGGCAAAGACAATAACTTTTTCAAGCAACAGAAGAATAATCACAAGCAGTTATATTCTAAATTTGTGGTGTTGTGTAGGAAATGCTACATGCTTTAAAGATTGTTCAAAGTTCAAACTATGATTCATTACTTTAATCATCAACAATGCAGAGTCCACGCTTTAAAGAACATTCATTTAACTCCAAATGTAACTTTCTTGCCAATGTGTGCTACATGGAATACATTATTGTAATTTATAAATAAAATCGCACCCTAAAACGCTGCAGACCGATAATTCGGATCCTAAAATGTTACAAAATGAAAATGAACACCCTAAAGCATTAACTTATAAATTATGAAACATAAATCAAAATCAGCCTATAGTATATGTCAACAAGTAAAACATAAAAATATATATATACATTAAAAAATATCAAACTTTAACCTAGGCGCAGCAATCCCTGACACAACCCGAAACCCGACACCAGAAAAAAAACAGGTTTGGGTCGACTAACACGACTTGTTTATAAAACGAGTTGGGTTCGGGTTGACCCGTTAACCCATTTAAGTATTCTTTTTTTTTTTTTGAAACTTTTAATATGTTATAACTTTTACATTAAAACGCGCGGCCACCCCTCTCTGAATTAGAAAAAGAAATCTTTTTTTTCTTTTTTTTTTTCCATTTCCATTTTACATGGTCAGTTATACCGCACACATACTAACCATTATACACGTTTTCTATACACTGCTTACAACCCAACAACCCGCTTATAACTCATCAAAATGTATGCCTCATTCAAAAATATGCATTAAACAAGTCGGTTCAGATTGCACATTTCAACCCACCACCCCATGAACCCTACCAATTAACACCCCTACAGTTTAACCCATTATTAGAATACTGCACAACTTAGGAAACATATGTATGAACAATTGAACATCAACCAATCAAGTGTAAGTTTTGAAACCCACTACAGAAAAGACTACAAAAACAATATTATTATCCCCAAATTAATAATAATAATAATATTAGAAAGAGTAAAAAAAATAACGGTTACAGTAATGATGGAAAGGAGATGAAACGACGTCGTGGGATAGGGTAACGAGTGAGAAGACCGACGGAACGCAACCGGTGGCCGGAGACAACGACGGATTTAGCCGCAGACCTGTACATTATTTTGCTTTGGGTGTCGTGTAAACAGTTGATTATTATTATTATTATTTTAGTGGTTAGGGAGTGGAATGAGGTTTCTTCCCGCCATTAAACCAGGAAACGGAAAACAAGTGTGTACATTCGTTCGTTTTTGGACTTGTGTTCCATCCCATGTACTTTTTTTTAAACGCAGAAGTGGAAAGACAAACAAGTTTATTCTTGTCTAAAAATATTTGTGTTTAAAAGTATACAAATCTAAACTTTTTTGTATACTTAAACTTTTTTCATTCATTCACCCAAACACTTTTTTTTTAAGGAAATGCTTAACTAATTCTTTTATTTTTTTTTTATTTAAATACAAATCTAAACTTTCTTTTTTAAATTCACACGGTTTTAGTATTTTATTACCAAGTGGTCAGCACAAGATTTAATTTCTCATAAACTGTTCTACTAACACGGTCAAAAATATTTATGTGCATTAAAACCGATCCCATCTAACCGCCAGAAAACTTGAATTTTACATGAAATACGGTTGAGAATTTTTTATATATAAACCACCATACCACGGTGGTGAAAACACACTTCAACATCAACAACACTCACGCCCTTCAAAATGACGCGTTCGACCGAAAATGAAGAAATGGCTCTGGGTGTGTGCGTTAAAGACGCACAAAACGACTCATCCTTGCAACACCAAGGCTCGGGGGGACACAGGGTTCTGTTTTGGGACCGTGTGTTAGGTGACTTCTGTCACACCCTCAAATTTCACTACGGATTTTACACTGCGAGGCCGAGGTACGTGACACACCAAGATCCCCATAGCCATTATTTACAAGAACGACTCTAAATGCCCAAACAATTTAGTTCGTTTTCAAAAATCAAGTTTTAATATTTAACCAAGAGTTTAAAGTAATGCGGAAGCGTAAAGAAAGTATCAAAGTAAAACATCCTACGCAAAACACTACGCCCAAAACCAAAGTAATGTAAACAAGCCAAAATAACTTTTTATAATGTTTAACACCCAATGACACCAATGATGCATGTCCTAACGTGCTCCGTACCTAGCAACCTGCAAAAGCATGCTAATGTGTGTCAAGATAAAGTTAATGAGTCCACAAAGTAAGGTAGGTTAAAGTGTGAGTTTCTAAACCAAGAACAACAGTTAGGTTTCCCAAACCAAAATGGCAGTAACCACTAGTTCAACGTATGCCCAGGGTAGCTAACCCACACATGATAACTAAACAATGAAAGTACCGAACTGCTATTTAAACGATGCACTCGCCCCGCAAGCTAGTTTTTGCCTCCCATCATTGCCTATCAACAATGATAAAATCTAATGTCATAGTTCACGCCCAGCTCCCAGCACAGTGTGAGGTTTGTCAAACCTAATAGCGCTATCAACTAGTAACCCGCTTGCAATATCCCGACAACTCGTTCAGTATATAGTGAAGGACTTTCGTGATAGTATGCAGTTTAGTGCATCAAGGACACAAAGTGTGAAACTAGCAAAACTCGATTCCTCCCAATAATCAACCCATCCCAAAACCCGGGATAAAAACAGTAGTCCCAAACCTGGACTATAAAAGTTAAGTAAGTTGTCTCCCCGAGACGCATGCTTTTGAGAAAAGAGTATTGAAACTCACCTTAAGTAGCAAAGCAGGAATCCAATTTCGTAAGTAATAGGAACTCGCTATCGACTCCCTATTATATGTGCCACTAAGTGAGTATATGTGTAGGTACAATACACAACAAAACTCGATTGTCCAAGACATCAAATGATGTGAAAAGTTGTTTAAGTGACACTAACATTCTACATGCACAAGTAACCCTATGAACCTGTTGGTGAACATTATGTTTAATATCAGTTATACACGTCATATATATCTCATATAAGTGTACATACAAGTTCAAGTCATACAAACCTATTTTAGCCCAAAACATATGATAATGAATCATAGTCCATTCCTTTCTCTATATTCCCAAACAGTTCTAAACAATTGTTCATGCAAGCAAGTAAAATTCAGTTGTTGGACATTGTGTGAGAATGCATAGTACAAAATTCTTTTGACAAGTGTCTGGCTGACATTTCCACGAAATGCGAGCTAGACAGAAAACACATCAATTTGATTATTTCGGGCAGACAGAACATGTTTACTGTCACACCCCGCCAAGGCGGAAACACGGGGATGCGACCTCGAAAGGTTTTCAAGCACAAGGTTCAAGCAACACACAAATTTATTTAAATAAGTACCATCAAAGGATGAATATCGTCATAAAATTATTCGAACCATCATACATTATTTTGAAAACAAGAAATTGTCTAGGATTCGTGAACTTGAAACTAAAACATCATGGGACTGACAAAACCCAATCCAAAGTGGTACCATAGAAGTGCATGCTCAAACCCCTCTCTCAAACCTCTGCTGCTCATCATCATTTACCTGAAAAAACATGCATAAAAGATTTGTCAACAATAATGTTGGTGAGCTCACAGGTTTGAATGTACTAAGTAAGGTGCTTGTGTAATTCGTGTATGACCAATCATAAGCTAGCTAAGCAAATGATCACTGTGCAAACCATGAGTCCCATAACCAAACCTCGATCTTGACTGTTGTGCCTCGGGCATATACACTAAAGACAATGTATGTATGGTAGAATACTAACACTCTTTTGTATGTAACCGGTTAGAGCGACTAACTAAGAGTGGGAGTGTCAACCCAATAAATCTATTAAAGCGTTCCATGGCTTTTGATAACTAATGGTTATAGTAAAACGTTATACAAGGACTAGCGAGCTCATGAACCAAATATCTCATGTTCCACATAGCAGTCACGATAGAATTAACACGCAATTGTAAATTGTACTAGGATTGTAGCATGTTTATCCCCCAAAAATGTAAAAACAGTAAAATGGGGCCGTGAAACTCACCTGATAATTGAGGATAAGGTCTAGCAAAGCTGAAAGGTAGAATGGCTACTATCCCGACAATCGGTACCCTATGATTGTCAAGAATATAGTAAGTCGTATGTTCTTATTGTTTGTCATCCGCATGTTGGACCATATCCGCCGCTAACACGTCATGTACATCATGGTCACGAAGTTCATGTGCGTTGAGTATTCTTTCTTCCATTGTCGCTTGCGGTAGATCCTGAACGGCTTCTGGTACATAATTTTGACATATCGCTTTACCTTCATCTTCTAATATCATATTATGCATGATTATACATGCATACATAACATCTCGCATATTGTCTTTGGTCCATGCACGACAAGGATATCTTATGTAATGCCAACGCTGTTGAAGAACCCCAAAGCATCTCTCTATGTCCTTTCGCACGGCCTCTTGAACTTTCTTAAAGTGTGTCCTTTTTTCATCGTATGGGTTACTAAACGTCTTCACGATAATGGAATACCTCGGATATATTCCGTCAGCCAATTAGTATCCGTGTGGGTAGTAGTTTCCATTAGCATAAAAACACGCATTTGCTACTCTATCATAAATGAAATCCTCAATAATAAGCGACTGCTCAAAAACGTTTAAGTCGTTGCATGAACCCGAAACACCAAAATAGGCCGACCAAACCCAAAGATCGATTGAAGCCACCGCTTGAAGAATAACCGATGGTCCTTTTTGGTCACCATGTGTGTGTTGACCTCGCCAAGCGGTTGGGCAATTATACCACAACCAATGACGACAATCGATGCTACCAATCATTCCTGGTAACCCATGTTCATTCGTATGCACCTTGTAATTTTTTTATAAGTCGTACCAAGTGGGCCTTCTAAGATAACAGACTCCGTACAACTGTACTATTCCTAAAATAAGAAATATATATATATATATATATACACATATATATATATATTAGATTAAATATACAAAAGGTAACTGAATTTACTTAAAAAAAGTGATGTACCTTGGCAAAAATACTTCAAACAATCGCGTATTGTTTTCTCAGTCATTTTTAAATACTCTTCATTGATATCTGTCGTGTTACCGTCTGCGAGTATACGCAGTGCTGAGGTACGCTTTTGAATAGCGGTAAATCCCATCACCCTCTCGCATTCGATTTTCGTTGAAAGTACGGAAACGCGTTTTCCAAGTCTCTGGTAATACGTAGAAATAAACGTTTACTCATCCGGAAACGACGCCTGAAAATCTTTGGGTCGAGGTAAGTCGGGTTTTCGTCAAAGTAATCCTTCATCAATCGAGCATTTGCCGAGTCACGATCTCGTTCGTAATATTGTCTAGACAGTTTTGGACGTGTAGATGCACTAGTTTGTTCCATATATCTCAATGCAAGCGAAAGTGCACTCGTAACCGCATCTTGCTCCAACTCTTCGTCTGTCGACTCACCCTCATCGCCTAGAAACTCTTTGTAATATTCCTTGGCTATGGATGATGACCCGGGGGAACCCATTTTTTAAAAAGATTGGTGTGTTTTGATAGAATGTATATGGTTTGTGTTGTATATGGTTTGTGTTGTAAAAAGGATATTGAGAGGTATCTTGATGGTGGTTTGCTGGGCGCTTTGGATTACTAGGAATAATAGAGTGTTCGATAGGTCCAAGGCTAAAGTGATAGAGGTTGTTGCTTTTGTTAAAGCTATGTCTTTTTTGTGGCTCAAAAACCGTTCCAATTTTAGTCAATTGGAATGGAAGGATTGGTTGAAATACCCGATGTATTTGCTGTAGTTGTGGCGGTCCTTGATTTTGAGATCCGGCCTTGTTAATGAAAGTATATGTTCAAAAAAAATATATATATGGTTTGTGTTGTGGTATATATATATTTAAACAACCTTTTGACCGTTGCTTTAAAAAAAAGAATTTTTTTTTCGACCGTCTGAAATGGAAAAAGAACGTTGGAAGACATGAGGTGTCAAGCATTGATTGGTTATTGGAATTGTTGCACAGCGTTATGTCTATCGCGGCTGCCATGGTTTTGGAAAGATAGCGCCCCTATGTAATGATGTTGGGGGCGCCATCTTTGAAATAGCGCTGCAAAAGACGCCCGACTACGAGTGGTCTTAGTGTAACAAATCAAATTAATACCAATCGAATGAACCTAAAACGCCACTAAGGCCTCTCCTTATCTATCTAATAAAAAAGTTACAAATTCTAACTTATAAATTATCTCATTTTCAACCCACAAAAACATCCTTTTCAACCTATTACCCAAACAATATTTTCTCCTTTGTTAACTTTTTGATTAAGTCAATAAGTTATAAGGAGGCCAAATAAGTAGAGTCAAACATACGCTAATTTAAGGCTATAGGATGTGAAGAAATGAAAAAGTTCATGTCTCAATGCCACCTACGATGGGTCTCATGTTCTCTTGGTTGAGACATAGCAAGGGTGCGGAGACATGAAAAACCCATGTCTCTTGCATTCAATTAAAAAATATCTCATCTTCCTGACTGCACGTTCAATTAAAAAAATATAAAGGAAATTCCGTGATTGGTCCGTCTCTAATGTCTCGAGGGGGCGGGAGGGACGGGGGACGAGGGACGGGGCAAGGGGGCGGTGTTGATGTCCCGGACATTGCAAAAATTAGAAAACGGAGGTGATGCCCCGTCTCCACACCCTATAGCCTAATAATATCGATTTGATTTTACTTGTTAAATCTGATTGTTTTGACTTTGCCCACGAGGACACATCTACGTGTGGACACCTCCTGCCATTAACCCATTTCCACACATATCAGACTCATCATCACTCACCAACCACAACCACAACCACAACCCATCAATGGCGGCCGCTGCTTCATTTGCACTCTCCTCCCCTTTCTTGGGCCAGGTAATCACCCCACCAATCTCCAATCTTTATACCCTTTTCTTCTTTCTTGATTTCTTTCCTTTTCTTATGGGTTTCTTTTAAAAACCACCAACTTTCAATCTTTATGCTCTTTTCTTGATTCTTGATTTGTGGGTTTCTTATATTATCCAGTAAACATTACCAAGTTTCAATCTTTATGCTCTTTTCTTGATTCTTGATGTGTTTTCTCTTGTGGGTTTCTTATAATATTCAGTAAACACTACCAAGTTTTAATCTTTATGCTGTTTTCTTGATTCTTGATGTGTTTACTCTTATGGGTTTCTAATAATAATATTATTCTTTATTTTTTTTTTGTTTCAGAAAGATGCAGGTGTGTCTCCATTCTTTTCACACCCTTCAAGCTCAATCAAAGCATCCCACAAAAAAGTTTCCACCAATATTTTATCTGTCATGACTCCACAGAAATCTGAAAGGAAACCATCTGCCACTGGCTCAGTTGGGTTTTTTTTCTTTATTATTTTTTTTTAAATTCATGATTTTTTTTTATATTATTGAAATTATGGATATGACAGAGATTGTAGCAGTTAGTTGATGCTTTAACACCATTAGTTTGATAACTTAGAGCAAATTAGGGGTCTTTGAACATGAAAGTATGCAAGAATTAGGTTAAAGTTAGGTAATTTAACATTTATATGCATTGATCATTTTTTTTATGAAGTTACTGTTTTCACATCAATGATATGAGAACTTGAAGAAAATCAACTTTTGAGTGAAGGTTAATTATGTCCGGTTTAGCTTATCGAATAGCTTGTTCTATATTTGTTGTCTTGATGTTAGAAAGTGGAGAACATGATGCAAACTAATTGTGGGATTTGTGTTAGTTTTCATCTATGTTTCGATGAAATAGTTTTGAGAAGGTGAGCTACTTGTGTGATTTTAACTGACCGGATTTGGTTCTTTTAGGTGAAAACCGCGATGACGATGACCGAGAAAATATTTTCTAGGGCTTCTGAGAAATCCCAGTTGAGCCCAGGCGAGAATGTGTGGGTCAATGTTGATGTCTTGATGACACATGATGTTTGTGGCCCGGGTTCCATTGGTATTTTCAAGAAAGAATTTGGGAATGATGCCAAGGTAACATATATTATTGTTTTTCAAGTGGTTATGTTAAATGCATAGTATGAATCATGTGGTTATTGTTTTAGGTTTGGGACCGTGAAAAGGTTGTCATCATACCCGATCACTATATTTTCACAAGTGATGAAAGAGCAAATAGAAATGTTGATATCATTAGGGAGTTCTCACATGAGCAAGGGATCAAATACTTTTATGATATCAAAGATCTTAGCAACTTCAAGGTATCATGTTTACGCCTTTTTGAATCTTGATTATATATTTTACAATTTATAATCCCATGTTTTATGGATGTTACAACTTACAACAAAATTGATAATATTTCTTTCTAGGCTAATCCTGATTACAAAGGTGTATGCCATGTTGCTCTTGCACAAGAAGGCCATTGCAGACCGGGAGAGGTACTCTCAAAAAATAGTTTAATATAAACTTAGTTACTAGAACTTCGGCAGTGAAAATGAACGGGTCCGGTTGACCAAAAATGTTTTTTTCTAGTGTATCACTTCGTTATGAACAATTAGTGTGTAAAGATGATTATGAAGCTATATTTCAATGTGTAAGCTATACAATAACAAATTATGACCTAACTTATATATCGTCAACATGAGCATTGAACTTTTGAATTTTGTTACATGATGCACGCTAATCGGCTCAATCGGCCAACTTGTAAACACCAAATATTCGGTAGTGGTTAGTCGGATTTTGGTGGTGGTTGATGGAGGATAGTCAGCACACTTTGTGTCTTGAAGAATACTCGAATTTCTTCAAGAACACATAAATGTTCTGAAGAACAAGGCTATGTAATCAAATAATAGATGAAGTCACATAAATAATAAAAGAAATAAAAATAATAAATTAAAGGTTAATTTTGAGGAAATGTTGAATTTTGTAGAAACAAGTATGTTGTTTAACCTTTTTAAGAAAACAATATGATTCTTTATTTTTTATGGTTAAATTTAACAATAATTTTTTAAGCACCACAGCAGCAAAGGAAACCACATAGATGCTGCTACTCAGCTTGTTTTTTAAAAGGTGAAAAAATTCCAACATGCATGATTGCAGGTAAAAGAGAAAAGGTTTAATGATCATATTGAGAAAAAAAAAAAACAAGTCATATTGATACATTTAAGGAAAGTAGGTTACCGTATAGCTTGAACCCTGTTTCACTAGTATTTTTTTAATATATGAGGTAATGCAAAGAGATAAAACTTAACATGAGTCGACCCATTCATAAGTAAATTTGTAAATGGATTGAAATTGATTCAATTTTTAGTTAATATATGAAGATTTTGCATTTGATTCTCTATAAATGACTACTTTTAGGTCTTGCTTGGTACGGATTCCCACACCTGTACTGCTGGAGCATTTGGCCAGTTTGCTACTGGAATTGGAAACACGGATGCCGGTTTTGTGTTAGGGACTGGAAAAGCTTTGCTCAAGGTTTGAAAAATGCATTTTTTTACATTAATTATCTGGTTTTAGTTATTTCATGTAGCCTCTATTTTAGTCTGCCACTTAACCTTGATCCCCTCATAAGATCCATGTTTTTTATAAATTATGTGTCTTAACTAATTCTCTTTAGCCCCGCTTACGGCTGTAAGCATATAATGTATATATGTGTGGCCTTCCGGGGGGGGGGGGGGGGGGGGGAAAGTAAAGTTGCACTAAATACTAATTTTAACGTTATTTTACTGATTTCGTGAAAATAACGTTAAAATGGACGGTTAATCATGCATCATGTGGTGACGTTGATAGCCAAAAGACAAGGGGATACATGCACCAATCGGGCTTGTCCCAATTGCTAAGTGTTATGTGCCTTATGTTCAAGGCTTGATACAAAACCACTATCGAGCCGAGGGTCTCACTGGAAGCAACCTCTCTATTCCCATGGGGTAGAGGTAAGGTTGTCTACATTTTACCCTCCTTAGACCCTACTTTAGCTTTTGCTATTGGTGGGATTAACTGAGTATGTTGATGATGATGATGATAACTAATTCTCGTCCCATCCTCACTACTTAACATGAACTATACTTTTCACTAATAGAACCGTAAGAAAATAAAATTTTGAGATAAAATGTGAAGTTAACATACTATCCCTAACTTTAACAAATTAGTCATTTGTTTATTATATTTTGTTTCTTCAAGTTACCGTATCGCACATCCAAACACACGTCAGTTCAGTTACGTCTTTGTTTAATTTTAACTTTAAAGAGTAAAGTACGATTTAGTGGCAACTTATTGAATAATGTCTAATTATCTTCTGGATTTACAGGTGCCTCCAACCTTACGATTTGTATTGGATGGAGAAATGCCTGATTATCTGCTTGCAAAGGATTTGATCTTACAAGTAAGTTTTACCATCCCTGTTATAATCCATAAAACAAGTAATCTTTAAAACACTCTTTTATACGTTGTTGGCTGGTTATGGTTTTAAATTTTTTGTTTGAAAATCTTTTGATTTAAGTTTATGTTTCACTAATATGATCATGTTATAGATCATTGGTGAAATATCTGTATCTGGTGCAACTTATAAAGCAATGGAGTTTGTTGGTACGACCGTTGAAAGTCTTACTGTAAGTTTTTCTTCCTTGTTCCTTCTAAAGCAAGCATCTCAAGTTTTTAACATAACCTAGGCCTAGGTGACTGTTTTGACCTCTTCGGGGATAAACGGGTCGATTTGAGTTTTACTTTTTCGTCGACAAGTCAAATGAGTAACCCACAAGGCCACAAAATTCAGATAAAAGGAAAACGGGTCGGAAGTTGTCTAAACTCTAAAGTGTATTCAACATGTATAAAACCTCCCAAACTATCTTTTTGTAAAACGATTTATCGTTGTAATAATAATGTTTGTGTAATCATATTCAACTATAACGAATTAATTATTTATAAAATTCAAATAAAGAAGACAAAAAGTGTTTGTGGGGTGGCCCAACTTGACCAAATATCTTAATGAAAAGTTACATGTTTGCTCTCATTTGTGTTGCATAGATGGAAGAAAGAATGACATTATGCAACATGGTTGTCGAAGCTGGAGGGAAGAATGGTATTGTTCCAGCCGATGCTACGACATTTAAATACCTTGAGGTTCGTTCAATTTTTATTTTAGGGAACTCGTCACTTACTTTCAAAAGCAACGGTTAAGTGCATATGGTACAACGATACAACCAAACAAGCGACTTTTTAGTATAAACTTATAACATAGGCACTTACACATAGTTTGAACTTCTCATATCTTAAGAGTTGCATATCCTGCAGGACAAAACATCTGTACCTTATGAACCAGTCTACAGTGATGATCAAGCAAGGTGATTCCATTTCCATTTTTGCCCTTGTCTTGATTTAATTTGCAACAACTTCACTATTAATATGCACACTGAGTCGCTGACTACGTAATAAGTAAAAGCAATGGTAATTGGTGTAAATTTCTGTGTATCTATTATTCACAAAGAGACCCCATTATAAAGGGGAATACAAGATATAAATCAGGAAACTAAATCCCAGAAATACAAGGGGATATACACCAAATAAACATAATAAACAAATACAAAAATCAAGCCATAATTATCGGCTAATACTCCCCGGCAGTTTGAACGGGTGTAGGACAAACGCTCAAACTGGATCGAAACGACTGAAACAGCTGTTTAGAAAGCCCCTTGGTGAAGATGTCCGCATATTGTAGAGCTGACGGAACATGAAGAACACGAATGTCACCGACCCGTACCTTTTCTCGGACAAAGTGAATGTCGATTTCAATATGCTTAGTACGCTGATGCTGCACAGGGTTGTCAGACAGGTAGACGGCAGAAATGTTATCACAATACACTATGGATGCCTGCTTAAGAGGAGTATGTAACTCGAGAAGAAGATTGCGCAGCCAAGAAACTTCAGCCACTGCATTGGCCACACCTCTGTATTCAGCTTCAGCACTGGAGCGAGACACAGTGGGCTGCCGTTTAGAAGACCAGGACAAAAGATTATCACCCAAAAACACACAATACCCGCTGGTGGATCGGCGTGAGTCTGGACATCCGCCCCAGTCAGCGTCTGAATAAGCAACTAAGGAGCTGGTGTTGGACTTAAGCATCCGTAGACCATAGTCTGCCGTCCCTTGAATGTATCGTATAATGCGTTTCATAAACGCAAAGTGTGTGTCCCGTGGGTCATGCATAAACAAACAAACCTGTTGAACGGCATAGGTGATGTCCGGTCGAGTGAACGTCAGGTATTGCAAAGCGCCCGCCAAACTGCGGTATAGCGTAGGATCAGAAAATGGTAGACCATCAGTAGCACTTAGTTTAGAGGAGATGTCGACCGGAGTCGTGCATGGTTTGCACGCAGTCATTCCTGCACGAGAAATGATGTCTTTGGCATATTGTTTTTGAGAGAGAAAAATACCATCTTTGAGGTGGTCAACCTGAATGCCGAGAAAGTGATGTAGACGCCCAAGATCAGTCATAGCAAACTCTCGTGAGAGTGTACCAATAATCTCGCGCAACAGAGTATCATTCGAGGCCGTCAAAACAATGTCATCGACGTAGAGTAATAAGTAAGCAATGTTAGCGGAGTCTCGCTTGTAAATAAAAAGAGAATGATCACAAGCGCTGCCTTTGAAACCATGAGACATGATGTAATTTGCAAACCGAGTATACCAGGCTCTGGGTGCTTGTTTGAGACCATACAAGGACTTTTTAAGGCGACATACCAAGTGTGGAAATCTCCTGTCGACAAATCCCGGGGGTTGATGCATAAATACCGTTTCCTTCAACTCCCCGTGTAAAAAAGCATTCTTAACATCTAACTGATGAATAGGCCAGCCGCGTGACACTGCAAGAGACAAAACAGTGCGAATAGTAGCCGGTTTGACAACCGGACTAAAGGTCTCATCACAATCAACCCCAACCGTCTGCGAATTACCATTGACGACCAGACGTGCTTTATATCGTTCCAACGACCCATCTGCATGAAATTTGTGGCGAAACAACCACATGCAACGTATAACGGGACGGTCTGTCGGTCGAGGAACAAGTTCCCAAGTCTCATTCTCAATTAAAGCAGAAAATTCTGCCTGCATGGCACGTGACCAATTTTGATCGGCTAAGGCTTTGGCATAGGTTGTTGGGACAGGAGATAGAGTGGTGGTAGTGAATGTGGCTGGAGGAGGTGGTTGGGTACGTGACTTAGACCGAGTGGTCATAGGGTGCTGGTTAGTGTTTGGTGGAGGCAGGGTATCGGGTTGAGTGGTAGGTTGGGCTACGGGAGGGGGTAAAGGCTGGGTGACGGGCTGGTGTGGCATAGGTGGGTTGACGGGTGGACCCGAAGGTGGTACAAATATGGTAGTGGGCTGGGTAGGAGGCGCAGGTCGGGGCCTGCGTGAGTAGGTGATCGGATACGGAGTGGTAGGTGATGTGCGGCTTAAGGGGAAGTGAAAGGGATAATTAAGAGGTGGCGTGTCGTCCAAAAAAGAGTAGGACGACGAAGGCTGTGGGATGGTGTAAGGAAAGACATGCTCGTCGAATGTGACATGTCGGGAAATATGAACCTTACCAGTGGTAGGATCAAAACAACGGTATCCTCTGAAATCCGGGGGATAACCGAGGAAGATGCATCGGATGGCCCGTGGGTGAAGTTTGTGGGGGGAGGTGGCAGATGTGTTAGGGTAACACGCACACCCGAACACACGTAGATGGGTGTAATCCGGGTGTCGTAGGTACAAGGCAAAGGTGGGTGTGTAGAAGTTTAATCTTTTGGTTGGAAGGATGTTATGTAGGTAGGTGGCTGTGTGGAGGGCTTCCACCCAAAAGGAAGGTGGAAGATTAGCATGGATTAAGAGGGCCCGGATGATGTCGTTGAGCCGGCGAATCATTCGTTCAGCACGGCCATTTTGAGGGGACGTTTGAGGACACGAGAAACGAAATAAAAGGCCATGGTGAGAAGCAAAGCTTTTGAAAGCATGGTTGTCAAATTCACCTCCAAGGTCACACTGGAAGGTTTTGATCTTTCTGTGAAATTGGGTTTGGATGAGTTGATGAAATTTCGAAAAAGTGGGAAAGGTTTCGGATTTAAATTTAAGCGGGTATACCCAGACAAAGTGGGAGAAGTTATCTATTAGAACCATGTAGTACTTATACCCTGATTTGCTAGTAATAGGTGACGTCCAAAGATCACAATGTATAATATCAAATGGTGCAAAAGTGTAAGAATTAGATTCATAGAAAGGTAATCTTTTACTATTAGAAATTTGACAAGAGTTGCAAAGAGTAGACAAATTGTCTTTATTACACGAAAAATTAAAAGTACGACGCAAAACATTAAGAGCTTGAGCCCCTGGGTGACCAAGGCGATCATGCCATGGTAAAGATGTAGAGGTGATGAAGCAGGCTTGAGGTGGAAGCTGTGGTGGTGTGAATGGATAAAGGTCCCCGGTGCTATTGTGACGAGAAAGGGTCTTCTTAGTGACGAGATCCTTCAAAGAAAAACCAAAGGGGTCAAATTCGACAGATACAAGATTGTCACGAGTAAAACGTCGTACAGAAATTAAATTTTTAATAACATGGGGGCTATATAAGATATTTGGTAAGATGTAGGTACGGTTGGGTAGGGTGTGAAAGCCTGTGCCAGATCTTTTAATTGGGACACATTGACCATTACCGACAAGAATAGACTTATTTAAAAGAGATGAGTCAGGAATAACAATTTTACCTTGGTCTCGTGAGACATGTGCTTCGGCCCCAGTATCCATAATATCTTGTTGCCAGGAAGCGCTTTGCTGATTCATTTGCATGTTGGCAAATGCGGCACTAAGATCAGTTGGGCAGAGGGCATCATAACCGGATGGAGCACCATAATAATTAAAACCTGCTGGGCCAGAGAATCCAGCATAGTGGGCCTGTGAACCTTGAGCATTGGGCTGAGATTGTTGACCAGTGGGCCTCCATTGTGATTGAGTGGGATAAGGACATGGTGGAGGGGTCCACCAGGCCCAAGTGGGATATGTAGAAGTCTGTTGGGGTCCAAAAGAGGGATTATTCCCTGGATAAAAGAACCGGCCATTTGACCTGTGAGAAAACCCAGCGCCGCCGCGTCCTCCTTTGTTGTTGCGGAAGTTACGATTCGATCCTCGGCTAGGCCCCTGGCTGCGATTGGTTCGATTGTAGGTGTTGGGTGCGTCGGTAGGGTTAGATGGTGGATTGGGTGCGGTGGTTTGATTGGTGGGGGTAGTAGCGACGAGGACTGAGGAAGACGAACCCTTTTGCGCCTCAATCCGAATTTCTTCATCATGAAGCAGGCTAAGGGCTGTATCCCAATCCGCATCGCGGTTATTGATGAACGAGGCTGTTGTGTTATATTCCGGTGGTAGACCCCGAACAAGTTGGAGAACGAGTCGGGAATCGCTGACCGGGTGATCGACATCGGAGAGTTGGTTGGCTAGGGTTTTCAATTGCTGACAATAGTTGTCAAGGGAGGAACAAGCGGCTAAGGTGAGGTTGCAGAAACGGGTTTCGAGGGTGGCGGCTCGGGCCTTCTTGTTGCTAAGGAAAACTTTCTCAAGTTGAACCCAAGCATCACGGGCTGTTGGGTGTCCAAGGACACGATCGAGGTACTGGTCAGAAACGGTGTTAACAATCCATTGCAA
Source organism: Ambrosia x helenae (assembly GCA_030844895.1). Taxonomy (NCBI): domain Eukaryota; kingdom Viridiplantae; phylum Streptophyta; class Magnoliopsida; order Asterales; family Asteraceae; genus Ambrosia; species Ambrosia x helenae. The sequence continues at coordinate 17,818,476 of CM061225.1, read as the reverse complement.
TACGAGCGCATCCAACTCCTTCCATAAACCGTAATCAGCGGCGGTTATGTCAGGAGCCGGAGTGCCATCGATGTGCTGACCGACCTTGTAAGCGGTAACATGTAGGTGAAACAGTTTCACCCATGAGGAATACGTTACTGTGGTGCCATCTAGGGTGCGAATTTTTGATTGGATGTTGGTTACAGTGTAAGCAGGATGGAGAGGCTGAGGTTTAGTGGAAGATGATGAAGAGGAATCATCGGTTTTGTCATGGTTTGGGTGAAGGGCAGATCGAAACCTGCAAGAAAAGAAAACGGAGGAGAAGGGCTGAGAGCTAGGATAGCTCTGATACCATAAAAGCAATGGTAATTGGTGTAAATTTCTGTGTATCTATTATTCACAAAGAGACCCCATTATAAAGGGGAATACAAGATATAAATCAGGAAACTAAATCCCAGAAATACAAGGGGATATACACCAAATAAACATAATAAACAAATACAAAAATCAAGCCATAATTATCGGCTAATAATAAGAAACTTTAAAGCTCACATTTTGTGTCCACATATTTTATATTTTTTTTGCCTTTCAGGTTTCTGGCTGAGTATAGAATCGATGTCTCCAAACTGGAGCCCCTAGTGGCAAAGGTTTGATATTTTACTTTCCACTATTTTGGATTGTGTTTTTTCTCAATGTTAAGAAAAAGATAGTAAGGCTCTAAGGTGAACATAAATGCTTGAAGTTATCCCGTTTAGATTCATGTAATATAGATGTTAACTGTTACATGTGACAGCCTCATTCTCCTGATAATCGGGCTACAGCTAGGGAATGCAAAGACGTCAAAATAGACAGAGTGTATATCGGCTCTTGTACTGGTGGCAAAACCGAAGATTTTCTAGCTGCTGCGAAAGTTCTTCTAGCTTCAGTAAGATTTCATAACAACTTGCTGCTTATCTAACTTATGTTCCCTTCGATTTTATCATTATATCCTTTTTTCTCATATTCATGGGTCTCACGTTATGTAAACCGTCAATTCAACTTGCAGGGCGAAAAGGTCAAAGTACCCACTTTTCTTGTTCCGGCTACTCAAAAGGTTTGTAGTCTAATACTAAAACCATGACAAGTTGGTTAATTTTATCGTATGCTAATTACAATAAAATTTGGTAGGTATGGATGGACCTTTATACCCTCCCGGTGCCCGGCGCTGGTGGAAAGACTTGTTCTCAGATATTTGAAGCTGCTGGATGTGATACACCTGCTAGTCCTAGTTGCGGTGCCTGTTTGGGTGGTCCAAAAGATACTTATGCACGCATTAACGAACCTCAGGTTAGTATATTCTTTCCAGCACATAAAAATGTGGTAAAATGGTTGGGGACGGGTGGGTTAGACAAATGATTTTGGTACGGGTCAGGTTTGGTTGACCCAAAACACTTTTTCCCTATCTTTTTTTTTAAATTAATTTTTACTATAAATGTCGTTGCTTTTAATATGATTACAAAAAATAATTATTAAATCATTCCGATAATAATTTTACTTTTTGGAGTGATGATTTACGTGGTTTTATGCATTATGAACACGCTGCATACTTGCACCACTCATTTTTAACTGAAAATCGCTAAAATCTGGTCAATTTTCAAGTAACATATGCTACTACTTTAATCCCATTCAAATTGCATTTAGCATATATTGACATCGTTAATGATTGCAGGTGTGTGTCTCGACCACAAACAGGAACTTCCCGGGTCGTATGGGCCACAAAGATGGTCAAATCTATCTAGCTTCTCCTTACACTGCTGCAGCTTCGGCTTTGACCGGTTTTGTAACCGATCCAAGAGACTTTTTGCATTGATTTCATTGCAGTTTTTTGTTAGTTCAGTGACACAACCTTGTTGTATGGGACTTTCCGCTTGTTTGTTTACGTCTAAAATAAAATACCATCCTTTCATGTTTGTTGCACATCACGATTCTGAAATAAACATCCATGAGGTTTGCATTTATGCACATTGTCTTGTTTCATATTTTCAAGTCATCAGTGTTTTCGGTTTTTAACGGTTGATTTCATATCTGGGATGTAGATTTATAATAGTCACACAGATAAACTTTTTAACATAAAAGAATAGTTTACAAACAAACCAACAAGATACAAAGAAAGACGATAGGCGATTGAAATATAATACGCGTTTGCAGTGCTTGTAACATCATCAAACCATTCAAGTTGGGTATAGTACTATAGGTAACTTTCCGAGTGCGAAAAAAAAACAGAAAAAGAATCGGATGGACAAAAAAACAGAGAAAAAACCAGTGAGTGACAAAAAAGAGAACATATATAGTAAAGCAGCCAAGATTATCAAACAAAAGCTTCAAACTTTTCTAGTCTGTCATAGTTCTTTTAAGTGTTTTCCTCATCTTTTGAACTCAAGATGCTTATTTTTCGGCCTTTGATTCTTTTCCTGGTATCTCGGAGCTGCATACAGAAACAAATATGTTTTATTCCTTACATGTCAAATAGGTACAAAAAAATAAAAACGAATATAGCTAAACCGGTCAAATGGGTCAAATTTAAACGGGTCAAAAAGTAATTTTTTTTGGCAAAAAGTATAACCCGATACATGGGAAAAACGACGTTTTTTCTAACCTGAACTCGAATTGACTGGTTACCCGACACATTCCCCAAATTTGCCACCCTTAGTTTTTTTATCTACAAAGCGTACCTAGTCCATTGGCATCCGAGGTTTTCATGATTCTTAGCCTTTTCACGGTGCTTAAAAACATCCTGGTTAAAACCATAAAGAAACATGTAAACATGGTGTACAACAGAGTATGTAATTCGGGTCAACCAAAGCTCATATTGGTCAAACCCGAGTTCTTAGAGTCAAAAGTTGACTATATAACACAGTACCTCCATGGAACATCGCCCACGAGCATCCAGTCTCCTTCTTTATCTTCATATGTTAGCACAAACTCAGACGATCCATCCAAAAGGCGAGAGCGTTGATGCTTTTCTGTACCTGCATTAAATCGACATAAGAGTGCATCAGTATATAAATTTAAAGATCTCTTTTTGCGTTTATACATTCTTAGTTGAGACATAATGGGTCAAATGGATCAAACGGGTCAAAAGTCGCCTAGGTGCCTTCTATTTCATAAAGCCTCCTAAATCATTATATGAATTTTGTAATCAAATCAACCCAAATTGTTCAACAAAAAAAAAAACCTTTTTAAAAAGAAGTGTTTTAGGTCGACCCAACCCATTTTAATCCGTATCAAAACTATCCCCTTTGACCCATTAGGCCATTAACCAGCTCGTTCGACCTATCAAAAAACTGCACTTACGGATAAAAGTGGCCCTTGTGGAAGTTTTCAAGAACATAATTTCAAGAGCTTCAGCTAAAGTGTCATAGCAATCATGTGCATTCAAATCAACTTTCCTTCCGATTGGTAAACCGTCCATATTCACTTTCACGAACCCAGAATGCCCTGTTTCTTTACTAACAGTTTCATCGTTCTTGTTTTCGCGGTTAACATTTTTCTTTTTCTTCGAATTATCGTCCCCACTCGCTCCCTTCTCTCCTTCATTCTTGGAATATTTTGCTTGGTTTACCAAACTGTTCATCCTATAAGTCTTCACAGGTGGCCATCCCACCACCTGACTGTTTTTAAAACATCACAAATATCTTATTAACATTCAACTACAAATGCATATGGTACAATCCTATTACAATAAAGGTTAAATAAAATAGTAAAATAGAATAAGCAGAGCAAATAACATGTTATTTATATATAAAACATTAACAAATTGTTTATAAAAATAGACAACTATATACATGTATAACCATAACACAAAATCATAAAAGTCTGTTATAAAAAAACTCATAACCGATCCATCCATTTCTTAATCCATTCTTTATTTTTCTTTCATTTCAGATTCACATCCAAACCTCGATCTTATTCGCTATAATTCAACTAAAAACACATTTTTCTCTAAAAAAAAAAAATTCTTTCTTTCAAAAACCTCTCACATCAACACTCTATATCTCTAACCTACTCATGAACACTTATTTTATTATTTTTTCTTTTGTTATATACATGAATGAATATGAGCCAATAAAAATATATATATAGATACATTATAATTTTCTATATTATATAGAATCTTGATGGTGTTTTAGTTGTTTCCTCTATATTATATAGAATGAATAAACATAGAGCCTCTAACATGAAGACTCTTTAAGTGTTTTGATTGATTCAGTTTTTTTTTTGTTTACCATAATAAGTAAAATAAAATAAAATAATAATAAAGATGAGATGACAGAATATGTGGCTGGTGGCATAATATTAATTACCTGACAGCACCAGAAGTAAGGCTCAAGCCTAAACCAAGTTCAAGTTCCTCTTCATTTCCATAATCTTCACCACCACCACCACCAAGCCTGAAACTTGTGTCCATAATGCACTTGTAAAGAGAGAGAGTTGATGCAAATGGAATGGTAGTTGTGTTTTGTGTGTTGTGATGAAAATGGGTTGGGTTGGGTTTAGAACAACTCAAAAAGGAGAAAAGAGGTCACCTAAGAGGAAACATAGCAGGAGTGTGGGCAGGACCCATTTGTCTGCTGCTTAGTGCGCTTGCTATCACCACTTCCTCTGCACTTTACATTATGTCTCACCATAACAAATATTTTTATTTTTTTTTTACTTTGTAAATGAACCCCTTTAAATTGCTAAATTGTATATTTTTTTTCCATCTTCTACTTTTCTAGTCCTTTTTTGTTAACTTGTTATGATGCAATATGATTATGGGAAGAATAAAGAATATGTTTAAGAAAGAATATGATAAGTGAATTGGGTAAAACCTGTTTTTTTTATTTATTTATTTCAAAAGCCAATATGAAATCCTTTGTGTTAAATATAACTACATGATTTTTAGATAATTTATGTTTTATTATATATATGGTTGGTTCGTTAACGCGTATATATATAGATTAGGATCAAATATAAAAAAAGGTAGTTATGTAAGAAGTTTAGAAGTGATATAAGTAGTTATATTGGTAACTCAATGATTAAGATTGCGGTGATGGTAAGATTCTAATTAAAAGGACGTAAAAATGAACAAGGAAAAAGCGTAGTGACTTTTACTGGTATAAATTTAGTTTTATTATTTTTTTAAACTCAAATAACTTTTATATTAGCATTACGTTGTCACATTTTTTAATTATCATAATCAGCATTGCCCTTTTCATTTGTCTAAAAAGCCTATTTACATGAAAAAAAATTTAACAATCATAATTTATTATTTGTTTCATTTTACCCTTGCATATTTATCACAAATGTCGGCTTTAGGTCAATAACATTTTGTTAACTAATTAAAATTCATATATTATACAGCTTGTTGCCCGCCTGCCTACTATCTTGATGTAATGAGTCACGATTATGTGTTTATGAATGAAAAACATGTTAGTTAAAAAAAAAAAAAATCTAATAATTTTTAAAAGAAAAAACATGTGTTTTAGTATTAACAGCTGGTAAATGAGTTATGATAACACTCGAACAAAAAGTTGCGTCTCCATCATGTGATAATTTAAAGTTTCTTCTATAGACAATACATTTGGAAACAAAGAAAAATATATAATTATTTTAAATGAAGGAACACCATCATCACGTTCTCTAATCCACAGCACACTTTATTTTGTTTATATGTACTGAAAATACTTTTAAAAATATCAAATATTAAACAATGTTTGAGGATCTAAAATAAGATTCATGTCCGATCTTTAAGGATTAAAGCCTGAAAAAGCTAGTGTTTATAGTATTAAGATAAAAATCCACTTCTAAGTTATAATTTATAATCACATATTAAAACCATAAACATGTTTTATATAATTATATACATGTTTATTATTGCATATATCATTAGATACATAATATGAATCTAACTTTGACCATAGCTATATGAATGATCGACCTGAAACATGGGGAAAACCTTATTACATTTAAATAATTAAACGTGATCCGTGTTCTAATCATTCTTCACATTTTAATAAGTTTGAGTTCATATTTTAATGTGTTTTAACTGAAAGTATACAACACGTACGTTCGCAATGCAAAACAAAACCCTTTTAAGAACGAAACATTTTTAAGTTGGAATGTGAGACAAACAACCATTTGAGTTATGTGACTCATTCTTAGTAAAGAGTCCATTTTAAGAATTCCATGGACACTACTATGTGAATTGGGTCTACAAAGTTGTGGAACCCATATACATGGTTAAAGTCTAGTTGTATAATCAGACTTGTATAATCGTGTACCTTGTATACGCTTTACCAATATCGTTTTGGACTGATAGTAAGAAATTAAAGTGTGCAATTTACAACCAAATGTTAGGAACCATTTACTCGGGCAATTGGAATTAATGCAAATACAACATAGTTATATCATGATAATCATAGTTCTCATTGTAAAAATGGTGAAAATCATTGTTTTAGTGTGTGCAAACATCAAATGATTATAACTTTTGAGTATACTTTAAAAAAAAATCGTAACCTTCATATTTTAATATGAAATTCATTAACTACAAGACCACATACAAGTATATCGGTATATCCCAATCTAACACCATAAAATTCCATGTTTCAAAATCTGATTATGAGTTAAGGGACTTTACACATGTTAGGCTCGTAAGTTCCTTGGTTCCAATTATCTTTGAGTAAATGTTTAGGCGTTAGTTCCGAATATGACCACATTGTTTAAAGTTTAGACTAAATAGAAATATACAGATTACATGTTATCTGGTTCTTGTAAATTACTAGATATTTACTAGGGGAAATTAAAAAAAAAATGTTTTTATTCTATAATTATTCCAATCATTTTACAATCTCGAGTGGTATTTACTTTAAAGAAAAAAGAAAAAGTAAATAATAATAATAATAATAATAATAATAATAATAAATGCAATTTTTTTTAGCTATTTAGATACTTAAATTAAATAAAGTAACTAACCAATTCGTAGTAATTCTATTATAACTATTTCTTTTGATATTTCCGTTATATTAATTTTTTAAGAATAGTTTTACCAATAGTAAATTACATTATCACTTAGATGGATCGACTACATAGGATCCACTTCTTAACCTATGTAGTGTTGTCGTATGATAAAGGGGATTGGTCATATCGAAGGATATTTTTCTACGATTTTCTCAGGCAGATTGATGATTGTTATCTAGGAGCCCCTTTGATGTGCATATAATCCTATTTACATATAGGAGTATGTTGCTTCCAACGTTTTCTAATTGGGTGTTTTTGTAGTGGCTAGAGTTTTGGTTATGTTTCCTTCCTATTTTCTATTTTAGTGGTTGTTGTATTTTTCTTTCTTTTTTTTGGTCCTACGTAATTTAGTCGTCTAGTCTTTGGCTAGACTGTTTGGTTTAATATTTATTTTGTTTAGCCGTTATAAAGGAAAAAACACGGATAATGTATATATTTGTAATAATAATATTATATTGTGTTATAAGAAAAATCAGCGAAAAAACACTTAAAAAATATTTTCTTGTGTCCAGCGTTGGCAAGACATTCACCATAAAACAGTGCTCGGGAAAGTAGAGTCCTACTCATTTCGTAACAACTGTCTCAATCGATAACATCGTTAATTTGTAAGCTCCACCCACCTATTTTTTTCTATTTTGTTTTACTTTTATAATACAAGATTTATTTTAATAAAAATATAATTTGCATTTTTATAAGAGAAGTTGATTTGTGATTGACGAAATTAGTCTATAAATTTATAGAATGTGAGTTAATTATTTATGAATAAATTTGTTATATACAAAATACCTTCTTTTCAGAAAGAAAGGAAAAAGAATTAAGAATATATTTTATTGGTTGGAAGTCAATAATAATAAATAAATCGAGTTTTATCATAATAATAGATGAAAGAATAAATCACTTTCTATCATAAGACTATGTGTTGTGAAAATGATGAAATGTGAAAAAAATATGTCATTTAGACGTCACGGGTGGTGGAGTTCTCACACCGATGTTCACCTTGTCCACCCTGGCACCAAACCCTTCCATAACAGCGATCCACATGAGTGAATGGGTGGAGGGTGTCTATTCTTAATCCAAAGGTAACCGAGTGATTTTATGTCTTCCACTATTTTGGCGGCACACGCCTCTTTGTTGGAAAAAATACATCCGTTTCTCGCCTTCCAAATACACAACCAAGCCGTTGTGAGAATCATTCGTTAAAAGGCTTTATTTTTTCGATGACCTAACTTCAATGTAAGCAAATCGCACACTGTGAACACGAAAATGGGAGAAGCTCCACACCAATTAGAAACGAACTGCTAAACCATGTAGCTACAAGACAAGTTGCCATCAAGTGTTCACTTGATTCCTCATAATCCCCATATAACCTCCAATTAACCGAACCCACATTTATTTTTATTTTTCTTAACGCCACCAAAGATGGTATTCGATCCATCTCCGCATTCCAAGCAAATCATAATTTTTCTTTGAGATCCAATTATTCCACTCCATAACAAATTGAAGGGAAACCTAAGAGCTTTGCATATTGGAGAGAAGAGTTTCAAGAGTAAGGAGGTTTGTTAAGGCATATATTAGGGCTTGATAACTTATTTCTTGGTATAAGATGTGAATACAATGAATTTGTGAGTGGAACACATTTAGAGGGTAGTACATAGTATGACTTATGACTTGCTAATCGGTAATGGGTATGATGCGCTTATCTGTCCTGTCCTAATTAGCATGTTTTCGAAACGAATGCTTTGTATCTTCAATATAATATCGTTATTTGAACTCACGCCTTCCCTCTCCTTCCACTGTCGCGTTTTTGCCATTTTTAGGCATTGAACCCCATCGATGATTCTCTAGGATAATTCATCTAAGGCATCCAAAATTGATCCTATCGAAAAATTATCATCGTTCTACATATAAATTATCGGATGATGTTCAATGTGTCATGTTACTCATATAGGTTTACAAACTAAGGCGGATTATACCCTACCTTGTAGATGTTAAAAAGTTAAAACATGGCATATAGTGTTTTATTTGTAATAAGTGATAACCACACACAAGAGGCAACACTTATATACATGATCAAGAGGTGAACTCAATAGGCTTTGTGGAGACCTATAACAAAACTCCTAGTGAGTAATAGGTTTTCCTTAAAGCGTTTTATATTAAAGTTCTAGAAAACAAAAATCATGTTGTTAGTACATTTTAATGAAGTTTTTCTTTCAAAAAAAAAAATGTTGTTAGTACATAATAGTAAATTATTGTTTGCAAGTTTTTTTTTATGATGAAATTAGCCCAAGATTTAGGTCACTAATCAATCAAAATGTTAGCATGCACTATCTTCTTGAAATTAGGTAATACTAATTTTAAGGATGATAGGTGTCACCCACGATATGGGGTGCATATAGCTATTTGTTATCATAAGGAAATTGTTGGCGTGGGGCACACGTAAATCACCTTGTTATGTTGTACGGTAAGTAACTAACTTTTGTATCGAAGAAACTACCTAGCAATTATTTATTATAGATATTTTCACTATTGTTTTCATTTACTCTAAATCATATTGGTCCCATAAAATAAAACTCACTTCACTTTACCTATTGATGAAACATCAAACATGTATGTTGAGTTGTGTACTCCTTATGATTAGGGTTAAACTCGTAAACTTCCATCTTAGCTCGAAACTTATCTTCACTCGTACTTAACTCAATCCAACTCGTGACAGGTGAATTGACTCGTATTTTTTTTCCTAATACATTTGATTATTTTTTATGTTACTTTACAGTTCCAAGAAACAAGCTAACAACAAAAATAAGTCACAAATATTGTATTGTATTAGATTGTAATTACATCATTAGGGTTACCGGTTACATGAGGTGTATTTATATAGACCACCATATTGCAATTCTAGTCCCTACACTATTACTAAACATCTCTAGGTCAAATAAAATAGATTAAATTAGTTATGCTCATAGTACCGATAAATAAACTATTAACAAACAAGAAAAAAACTAGATGGATGAAAATGTGTTGCTCCCTTTGGGTCGAATCAGCTCAAAAGTTTTTACGAGCAACATAGCTCGAGCCAAATCAACTCAAGCTAAATTATGAGTGATATCGAATTAATAACAAGTGACTTTGTGAACACGTTACAAATCATGAGTTTGTTGGAAGACCTAGTGAAGAAGTCATGTAAAAGACAAAGAGGATTTACTATTTTTGTTGCATGGCAACATGAGTTAAAAAAAAAGGTAAAAAGATTAGAACACAAACAAAACTTTAGATGGCCCATTCTATAAATGACAGGCCAGAAGCAAGCTCAGGTCATGGGCTTAACCACCTTAATGGGCCAAATGTTCATCAGCACGTAAACAGGCTAGGAAATTACTCGACCCGTTATCTCATTATCGACGAACGGCCGCTTTTATTTTATTGAAACTTTTACCTTTGGCATAAAGTCAAAGTCAAACTTATGTGTGGTATTTACAATTATAATTGTTTTTTTTAAATATATTCGAAATATATAATGAAAAATGAAATACATTAAAATCTACAAAAAAGAAAAAAAAAATATATTGGAAGCAAAATCGTCGATATTTCTTGGGCTTGGCACATTCGAGGGCACAATCCGATATGAATCAAAAATATACATGAATCTAAAATCGTGTCAGACTTAGACATATAAACACGAGTACGACACAAGTCTTTATGGACTAATACGAACATGATCCGTAAAAAAACTATCCTATATTAATATACTATTCTTTGCATATACATACCCTTAGAACATAAAAAAAAAAAAAAAAAAAAAAAACAAGTGTATAAAGTAATCACATTGAAACTATAAATTTTGATACTAAATCATCTTTTTTCTTATAATTTTTTTGACGTAAAAAGTTATAAAAATAAACGGTTGAACATGTCGATTCGAAAACTCGTCAGATCAACTCAAACACGACATGTTTTAAGTTAAAAGAATTTTTCAAGATGATCACTATATTTTTTTTTTTTTGAACGCCCAACTAAGAACGCTACGCAACACTCATTGGCGAAAATGTAGCTTCATCAGGTGGCCTAACCCGCACGGACGGAGCCCCGCGCCCACCTGTCTCCTGTTCTAGGGAAAACCCGGCCCGCATACCCGCCCGAAGGCACGACGGCAGCGAACCAGTAACACCTGGAGGGATTAGGAGTCGAACCCATGACCACAAGGATCAAGTGTCTCTCTATCACTTTCTGGTACTACTCCAAAGGTGGTATCATTAATTCTAACATCATTAAAACTTAATATAGAAAAATGATGAAGTCTCCTTGTGTAGCTTTTTTTTGGATCTCCCTCTTTCTTTATTCTCTTGGAAATAAATAATAATAATAATAAATATAGAAAAATTACTTAGAAACCAATCAAAGATGACTTCTTAAAGCCCCACCACATATCTCATTCAAACTAACATAATCTTTTTCCTCAGATTCACTTGTGGGCACTCAAGATTCAGTCCAAAAGATCTAAATTTAATAGCTTTGACTTTCTTGATAATAAAAAAAAATCAAGATTTCTTGATCATTGCTTTGGTTATAATGTTGCACACAGAGCCATCTTTCTCTGTTTATGCTGATGGAGAGGGGTTGATTAATATTGAGAAAGTGGATTTGAAGGTTAAAGAAGGAAGTGATGAGTTCAGTTTTGCAAAGAGTTTGAATGAGTTTGAGAGTTTGGATATTGTAGGAAAAGAGATGAAGATAGTGGTGGTGTTGTTGATGAATATAAGATGATGGTGGATAAAGATCCTTCAAACCCTTTGTTGTTAAAGAACTATGCTCATCTTTTGCAGGTAATAATATTATCACAATTGAATAAATACTTAGAAAGTTGTACGCGTTATAGACTTATAGGGCCGGCTCAACATTTTTTGAAGCGTTTTAGAATAAGTGTCCCTTTGTACTAAAAGTATTTTATTTTGCATATGGGAGTATTAATTTACCTTTTTCTTGTATAGCACCTTGAATATAAATACAAAATTATAAGTTACTAAATTGTGTTCTTTATGGACTAATACGAAATGGCCCGTAGTGGTTTGGTTTGGCGCCGCAGGCCACACCACCCTAGTAGGGCGCCAAACACTGCGTCGAAGGGGTGTAAAGGGGAAGCTCGTGAGGGGTAACGAATGTTAATGGTTGAGGTGTGGATATGTGTGCGGTGTGCCTAATAAATTTCACATCCAATAATAAAAATCTTGTGTGGGCTCTTGCCAAGGGGGCGTTGCCCTACTACACATGGTCTCATGGTCGGGCCCCTGCTCCGTAAAATTCTTTTTGGCCCTAAATCCATAAGTTTTTTTTTATATTTTTTCTTACACAGAAAGACGCTGCTCAAGTTGAATACAAGTTGAGCTTCTAGCTTGGATTAGAAGTTACAATCCAAGCCAACTTGGCTAGTCTTGTTATGAGCTCGAGTCTAAGTTGATGTTAGTTCCGCTAACGTGGAACCCTTTTGAAAGTTTTTGAAGTGATTATTGCTAGTTCAAGAATTAGATAATTGTATAATTAAAGTTAGTTTAATCTATTATAACTAAAATCAATTTTATCCATCTAAACATCCTCTTTCAAGCCATGTTAGTGTGAAGAAGTTGCATATATAGGCCTTGAATCATTTTACTGCAAGTTATTCTGAAGTGATTAAGGCATTTAAACTTCGTTGTCATGACAGTCGAATGGAGATCTTGTCGGGGCTGAAGAATACTACTTTCGCGCTACACAGGCAGATCCTAAAGATGGTGAAAGTCTTATGCAATATGCTAAGTTGGTATGGGAGCTTCATCATGATCAAGATAGAGCCATGGGTTATTTTGAGGCTGCTATTCTTGCTGCCCCTGATGATTCGTGAGTAGCTTCGTGCAATATGGAATGGTTGGAGGGGTTGGATAATAAATCAAAACAAGTTTTTTTTAACATGGTTCGGTTTGGGGATGGGTTGACCCTAGTGTTGTAAACGAACAAGTTGGTCAACGGCTGTTAGTAAATCGTTCGATGGGAAGTTCGTTGATATTCGTTTACTTATTAAAGAACGAACCGAACCATAAAATATAATGCAAATTGACTCATTTTAAGCACATGGTTGAAATTACAAAACAATTTCTCATACAAGTTTTGAAGCTCAAAACTGGTGAAAATCTTGAAAAGCTGTTTGCAGCAATGTTGTTGAGAATGTCAACAATTGATTTATATATATTCTTTGCAGTTATATTCATGCAGCATATGCAAGCTTCATGTGGGAAATAGATGAAGACGACAACGTGAACAGTAAAACTTCACCTGCTGAGGTAAGTACTTTTACGCATCCTTTTGTTTCTACGATTGAACGATCTGTTAAACAGATATGTTTGAATGATGGTTTGACATTATAAATGCAATAAATTCAAGGAATCTTTGGAGGTAGATGAAAAATGTTGCGACCCGTTGATTCTTAGAAACCATGCCCAGTTTCTTCGACAGGTTATCATCTTTGCGCTACCTGTAAACACATATCAGTTTAACAAAAAACTGCACATTTTTTTAACTTTATGGATTTGTGTTTGGTCCATGATTTGACAGACCAGGGGAGACCTTGCAGGAGCCGAAGAGTATTACCTGCGTGCATTACAAGCAGATCATGCGGACAGTGAAGTAGCTTCACAATGCGCTCAACTGGCATGGGAACTTCACCATGACAAAGACAAAGCGTCTGGTTTTTTTGGGCAAGCACTCGAAGCAGATCCAAATGATAGTATGCCATAAGCGTGCTACATTTGTTTTTAACGGGTCACACGGGTTGAATTTGAAATAAATTGTTTAAATGGATCATAAGCCACACAAAATGTATAAAACTTGATTCTTATAAATCACACACTCAAAAAAAGACAATAGTTTTATGGGCCATCATAACTCCAGCCGACAGATTTCTGTTTAATCTGGTTTTGAGTCGGTTGGTTTGTTTATTTTGTTTAATCTGGTTTTGAGTTGCTTGATCCAATTCATACCAACGTAACTTGTTATTGATTATCACTTTGTGTGTTTCAGTCATGTTCTTGCTGCATATGCCAAGTTTCTTTGGGAAGCAGATGATGAAGACGATCATCCAGAAAAACTGTAATAGCCGTTTCATTAGAGATCGGTGATTCTACATTAGGTTTAGGTGTTATGAATCAACGCACACTTTATCTAGTGTTTTATTGTATCGAATATTCAACATTCACAATTCTTATGAACATATAACAGTATTAAGAAATAAACAAGTGTAAAAGAAGCCAAACTGCATAAACCATTGTGTCTGATATTTGAATATTATTTCTGTAGGTCAAAAACTTTAACTGAGCATGGCGTCCCAAGGTAAATATATCGGGATGTGCATATACCCAGTATAAATTAACTTTAAAAAAAAAAAACGCCTCACTACATCATGTTGCTTTCTCTTCAAGACTATATAAGGAACCAGTACAGACATAAATAACCCAAGGGGTGTTCAATCAGATGAGATGTCACCATTCTTAGAGACCTGGTGCGAGTTGGAATGTGTCCGGTTCTCTTGGCCTTGACGACGATAGTAGCCATTGCCTCTCGATCGCGTGTAATCATTGCCATCATGACCATACCGTTTCCTCGGCTGTTATAGCTTTTACCTCCAAAACGCGCTCTTCCATTTCCTTCATTCTGATACCCACCCCTTCCTTTTCCTCTTCCTCCTACATTGATCACATGTGCTTCAGAACTGGTTTACTTCATAAAAAGGGGTTGTTTTGGTTAGAACATAAAGCGGGTCAACCAAGAAAACTTACTAAAAAGATAATGTGTTCATTATGATTAAAAAACAGTATCATTACCATTATAATCTAAATATTTAAAAAAAAGACAAGAATTTCAAACGCGTCAACCTGTTTGACCCATTACCGTTTTAACTATCTTTTTTTCCTCATGTATGTGTTTTTTAGATAGTAACTGTAAAAATGAAAATTTGCCACCTCTGATTAAGCGAAGATCATATATATAGTGGTTCGCATACTGACAAGTAAGTTATTTTCATGAAACGACATTTTAAAAACTGTAAAAAGTATCTCATAAATTCGTTAATTGTTAATAAAAAGTATAAACACGTACTTCCACCTCGATACATATTGATTCTATTTGCTCGCCTTCCTTCAATGGTGACCTGCTGCCCACAGATCTCAACAGTAGATGCCTACACAGTTGATGGTAAATTTTCAATTGATATCAAATATGAAATTTAATAAATACAAACCAATAGTGACTAGATGTATAAAGGAATTCATTTTTTCAGTAACACAATTGTCATACGGTAAAAACTGACAGTGCAGAACATCAACTCTACTCTAAAACAAGATTACTATATGTCTATATGTATATAAACCAAGTCAAACCTTGATTGCATTGTGAACACCAGTGATGTCTTCAAACTCAACAAATGCATAGCACACATCTAGATCCATGATTTAGGATATATTACTCATCATTAGTCTTTTATGACTAAAAAGCAAGTAAACCATTCAAGATGTCAAAAATAAAACTTACCTTTCTTGTTCTGATTGCAACACCATCTTGTCTGATCTTACCAAATTTCTTAAACTCTTCCTCGATATCAGATGTAGTTGCAGTGGATGGCACATTTTTCACATAAACAGACTTCACCTCAGCTAAGGAAATCAATATACACAAGTAACTAATAAGCAAACTGAATGAAAATGCAGATACTTTTGTGTGCTAAGAAATAGATAGAAGGCGCTGGAAGTAACTGCAATTCTACATAATGAATAACTATGCAGAAAACGCCATCAATTGCGTAAATTACAAACAAAAGTCATCAAGTACTAACATAGCTTCAGATGCACCAAAACTGACCAAGTGGGTGTTCGGGCTGCGTCTTAGAAGTAATTATATGATATTGAAAAATTATAGTCAGAATATCGGCAGGAACAAAACTTACTCTAGAAGATTGTGATTTTTGAACAGGTTTTTGATGTTGAATTTGTAGTTATCAGATAATGAGTTGTTTACGTGCATAGCAAACTCTGATTATCTATCTAAAAGCTGATACAGGATGACCAAAAATAACACTCTTTTATCAAAAAATAAGTTGGGAAACTGGGCAACAATCTCTCAAAGTAGGTAAATAAGGAATGGAACAGCTTATAATATAAGAATTTTTACACGTGCTATTATATGCATAACAAAAAAATTAAAACGTTGCAAAATCGAAGGTATACTTTAGAGGGAAAACACCTAAACCATGTGCAAACCATTGAATGGGTTTGGCATATAATTAGCATTATGAATTAGGTATACCAATCATTTCCCTATCGTAATAATCAGCATTATTACAGCTGGAATGAAATTGATTACTCAAAAACTGATTATTTGACCCCTAAATAATCAGATAATCGACTTTAAAACACATTCAACGCTCATTAAAGAGCAGACAACAGTTATAAAAAGGTACCTTCATCATCGACAACAGATGGGTCCTCCACAACCTCCGTTACTGCTGCAGCAGACTGTTGAGCAGGGGACTCAGACACATGGTTCAACTCTGAACGGGATGTACTCTTCTTGAAAGGTTGTTCCATAGGTGCTGATGGTGCAGAATGCCCTTTCGCAACTTGCAACTTCCAGAAACAATAATAGTGAAAAGTCAATTTATAAACACTTACATATGGAAAAACATTTTAATTATAGTTGTAAAGATGAAATGCATACAATGGAAGCATAAGTATGCTTTTGGGGCTCTCCAACAACTTCCTCAACCGGAGTGATATGGTCTTGTAGTGGCATTAACTGAATTTTGGACTGAACCATTTGTCTGCACAGCATAACCGTCTTCAAGAACACTTTCAGCCACAGGAGCTTGCAACTGTTGCTCTTGAAACCGTAATTGTTCGCAGTACCATTTTCCACAGCTGGAGCAGGCTGCACAAATCCCTGGCATGGATATCACCACCCGACATGTAGCTTGACGCTGAATAAATCATATCAATTCATAAGTAACATAAATGTCTTTCCTTAAAAGATAACGCCTGGTTAATACACAGTACCTTGATCTGTGGAGTGCAGTTGAAGCATTCATTTGGGACATCAAATCATTCTGTGTCATATACGCAACAGGATGATGATGAATCGGGTAGTCATCAATGAAGTGAAAGATATCATTCAAAACAAAGTATCCATTCTCCT